>JAQQPU010012090.1:0-26649 GCA_029168905.1 Artemia sp. Kazakhstan ARC1039
TATCGATTTATATATTACTTCATGTTTGTTATTCAAAGTTTAAAGAATTAGTTAACATTAGGTATAGATTTAAAAAAAAAGGATTTTTTTTATAAAAAAACCTAAATTTTGTTTTTATATACTTGTATTTGTCTCTTTCGATAAAGAGATTAATCGTACGAAAAGAAATCGTCCGCTTAGTTTTTATTCGATTTCAAGAAAATATTTGATTTGTGTTCTAAAATTAATAATTTCTTCTTAAATGCGCTGGCTAAAATACGACAATAAACATGCTATTGTTGGGACTGTCCCGTTGCTTATCAAGATGAAGTAAAGTTTCAGAAATATATACCAATTCAATATTAGCCAACTTGTTGCTTAATCACTTGGAGTGATACTAAAACTCTGAAATAAATCTAATTGTCTTCTTCACTCTTTCTAATGACTTCTTGGAAATAATATTGAATTCCAAAGATTCTTAAAAAAGACGAGGAAAATCTTGTATCCAAGGCGAAAGTTTCGAAGATAATTTTTTTTCTCTTTTGTCCAACTTTGGCATGCCTATTCAAATTTCAAAGAAGTAGAATGGTCACTATAAACATGAACTAAATGGTAAGTCGAGACGCCAAATCCAGCTGCATTGGGCTATGCAAATGGAGGGCTTCCGACAAATTGAAAAGGTGTGGTTACTATTCCTAATGATCTTTTTTTTTATCTATTTACAATCATAGGTTTCACCAAAAGATGGCTAAGCTGCATTTAAAGCTTAGGAATATTTTAATATATTCAAAACCAGAAGAATTGTTAAGAATTAGGTCTAACATATTTTTTCTGTATTTCCTGCCCATTACAAAAAAATACAACTCTCCTTCTTCCCCACGTCAAGATGCTGGTGATTTCCGTTCAGGCAATGGGTTTCCTAAACAATGGTTTTTTTTATTCTGCGTTCTTAAGTTTTTTTTTCTTTAGTTTGCCTAAGAGGCAACACGGATAGAAAAAAATACGAAAATTACCCTCTGAATTTTTGAACTCTAAGCTGTATTAACTTTTCGTTTTCTAAAATTAGGACATATCTTTTAAAATAAAAGTTTTATACGTCATCTAATTTTAAAACTTATCAAATGTCAAAAATAAGTTAGACTTTATATTATTTTAGGAATCTCATTTTTAACATGCTTTTTTAAAGGAACCTCGATAACCTGTAGCCTACATTTGAGTTAGCTATGGATAAAGAATAGACTGCAAACACATTGCAATAGAAACGGTTTTTACCATCTTGAGGAGAGAAAAAAATATATTGTATGCTAACGGATATTTTATTAATGAACTGCTGATGACGAATTGAATTTGTTAACGAATAACGCGAAAATCAATTGAATCGTCATATGAAAACACACTAAGTAATTCTATCAAAACCAGGTGATAAATATGATGACTTATGTGCACGAGGAGCACAGAACCGAGTCCATTTTGTTTTTATCCTGACACCAAATAAAATCCCCTAGCATCGACATTTCATATCACGCAATTGGTATATTAAAATGAATTCCCCTTTCACCGTAAGATAAAAAATATATAAAAATAAAAAATCAATTTCGCCTTCAGTTTGGAACTTTGCCATTTTGTTATGCGTTATTCAGGATTTTTTTTCCTCTCTAGAACAGAGTAAAAATCCTTTCTGAAGAATTTTTAAAGTCATTTGTTTGTTAAATCTATTGAACTAATTGTTGATATGCCCTTAAAATTGTGTATTTAAAATGAATTGCTCAAAAACATCTAAAAGATAACTCGCTTTCGTCACTGAATGAAGTTTGGAAGAGGACAACGTGACAAAATGTTTTATTTAAAGAAAAATAATCTAAATTAAATTAAAAAAAGAAAAAAGCTTTCTAAAAAAAAGAAAAGCTTGACATATATACTATATTATTTGCTACAAAAATTAAGTTTTTCTTTAAGGTAAAAAAATTAAAAGGATGATTTTTATTTTTGTTAAATCGCCAGTATTTGTTGTGTGTAGGACTCTCGGCGAATACTGTTTTTCCATCAGCATGATCATTTAAGGCTACATATAAAAAATAGTGCTTAATAGTTATATAATGCCTTTTTTGGAACATACAAGAATATTTTAAACTTTAGGTGGGTCCTAGAACTCACCATTTAGTACACTCTTGAGGAAAAGAAACTGTATACGATTTTTACAATAATTGCTTGCTATCCTCATGACTTGCTTAATTTTACCTTTTTTCCAAGTTGTGCCCCCAACTTTTCCAAAATAAGATCTGCATAGTACCTGATCACAATATCAGCTTGTTTTCTGGAAGCCTTCCAGAGAAATGTCAGGAAGCTGAACATTTTTCCTTCTTTTTTGCTTTGTAATATCATTCTTATTAAAAGCCTTGCCATCTCTACTCTTTTTCTGAACAATTTTTTGGGATGCTCTGACGAAGTTCTGATGCATTGGTTTGAAGTCATTTTTCCCTTCAACTTGTAAAACTTTCATGATTCGGTATATGGTCCAAATTGAAGCAGGGCGAGGTTTGTTCAGAGCCCCCCCCACCTCCGTTCCTGAGTATAGAAGTTTCTGTGTCGGGTAGGTCTTAATTTCAGAAACGGATCTACAATCCAAATTAGGGGATAGGAATGAATTTTCAATCTTTTATCTCTACTCCTTCCTTACTAATAGTACTAGAAATATTTAATGAAAATATGTTCTACGTCTCAGAGAAAAGGCTTGGAATCTGGCTCACCTGAGAAACACTTTTCCGGTGCCTACAGTCCACGAGAGGTAAACTCCAAGACTTAACATTGAAATCTGAACCTGTATTAATACTAGACAGTGTGATCAAATCACATCTTATGCACTGCTTCTTTTTTATGTAGTGTTGATCGAAAGAGCACCTAAAATTATTCTTAGAAAATTCTCTGTGGAAAACATCTAGCACACCTTCCTCACCTTTTTGAAGAACCAACGTTTGAGAACCATAAGCCTTGCCTTGTTTCTATTAGCCTAATCTTAGTCATACGCCTAATCTTTCAATCATTTGAAATTATTCAACTGCAAAAACACTTTTTCTCCTTTTTGGATCGTCGGTTAATCAACTTTCTCTGCTAATAACCCTACCCAGGCAAGCAAAATTCCCCTTCGTCAGTTTTCTAGGTTTGGTTTCAGCAGTTCAAAGCACTAAGAGTAGGGAAGGGCTTGAGACAAGAGCTTGAAAACACCATCCCAGACCCGGACTTAAATTTTAATTCATTTCTGAAAGTTTCATCTACCTAGCTTACAAGTTCCAAGTTAAACCATTCTAATCTACTTTTACTCAATGACTAGCCTTATATCAACAATTTCATTAATTGAAAGTACTGTTAACCAATACTTATTCTACTTTTGTGGCTGAAATTCAACGATAAGAAGTATAAATGTTTATGATCAACAAACTAACCGATTATTTATTTTTCAACAATGGCACAAAAACTATAAGCAAAAAGCAAAACTAAAGGCTTTAAGCCGAATAAAATTAAGAAAATCCAAACATTGCGCTGAAGTCATGTCACATCATAAGGCACAGCTTTTTCTTTCAATCTTCTTTAGCCAGGACAAACCCGGTTCTATTTGGCATGTATACCATCATTGAATGATAACGACCAGCAAATCCCTGGTCAAATGTATAAAATCGAATCCCGTGGTCTAACCGACCATGACCCCCAAATATCTTATCATCTGTATCCAGAACAACTCGATATTTTCCAGGGATTTGTACACCGATACGGTAGTCGGGGAAACTTTTGGTCGGATGGAAATTAAAAATAAAAAGCAGACCGGCACGTTCAAATACGATGACTTTGTCCTCTTCATGCTTCCAGCTAACATAACCAGGATCTTTGTGAAGCCATCCGTATTTGTCTTCTGTTTTATTCATTGCTGCATCAAATGCATTCAGGTACTTGTATTTGAGTAAAGGGTCATCAACTATATTCCACTGTCGACGGGCGTAGTGGAAAGATTCATTATTTCCAACTCGAGGAAAATCTAGCCACTCTGGGTGGCCAAATTCATTTCCAATAAAGTTTAAGTAGGCTTCTCCACCAAGACTGTGCGTGATTAATCGAATGACTTTATGCAGGGCAACTCCGCGATCAATCACTGGAGAGGGATCAGAGAGATCAGACATATGAGTATACATTTCTTTGTCCATTAGCCAAAAAGCTAAAGTTTTATCACCAACAAGGGCTTGATCATGGGATTCACAATAGGCTATTGTTTTTTCTTGCCAGCGACGATTTGTTAGGGTAAACACTAGATTTCCCATGTTCCAATCTTCGTCTCGAAATTCTTTCAAATACTGGATCCATTTATCAGGTATTGCCATTCCAAGACGGTAGTCAAAACCAGTGCCACCTTCGGACACTGGGCGACACAATGCTGGCATTCCAGAAACATCTTCAGCAACTGTGATTATTTCTGGGTAAATTTGATGTAACATGTGGTTGGCTAGCATAAGATACATTATAGCATCATTATCAACATTCAGGCAAAAATAGTCGTTGTAATCTCCACTGAAACCCTGCCCAATTCCACGTGAGTGGTATAGCATTGATGTTACTCCATCAAAGCGGAATCCGTCAAATTTGTATTCTTCCATATACCAACGAAGATTTGAGAGTAAAAACCTCTCAACTTCCCAATCTGAATAATTGAAAAGCTTACTGTCCCAAAGGCTATGTTCACCTCTAGGTCCTTCATGAAAGAAACAAGAGTTTGTCCCATCAAACTGATTTAGTCCATCTAAAACATTTTTAGAGGCATGAGAATGAACTATATCCAAAAGGACAGTTAGCCCATTAGAGTGACACACATCAATTAACTCCTTGAGTTCTTCTGGAGTTCCATAGCGACTGGAAGCAGCATAAAAGCTAGTTACTTGGTAACCAAAACTGGCATAATATACATGCTCCATTATTGCCATTAGCTGAACAGCATTATAGCCCAACTTTACTATTCGAGGGACAACATTTCTTGCAAACTCTCTATAGCTGCCAACTTTTGCTTCTTCTGTAGCTATTCCAACATGACATTCGTAGATTTTTAGACTTTCAGGCCTTCGAGGTGATTTGAATCTAAACTGGTATTTTGATGCAGGTGAAGGGTTCCAGAACACATGTTCATATGCAACACCCTCTGTTTTGGGAGGCTGTACAACATATGTAGCCCAGGGGGAAATTCTATCTACAAGCTGGCCATCTTTTGTAGCTATAACAATTTTAAGCTTAGAAAGGTGTTTTATACGACAAGACCCATCTTTTTCGGGGGGAATATATAACTCCCATTTCCCAAAAGGAAGCTTTTTGTAAGGAAAGCTGCATCGATCCCACTGATTGAAATCTCCTCTCAGGAAGACAGCCTCTGCTCCAGGAGCCCACTCTTTGCAATAGACAGTATTATCAGGTAGCACATGAATTCCAAATGTTTCATAGCCTTTGCTGAAATTTTCCAGACCTCCTTCACATGAATTGATTCTTTCCAAAAAAGAATGGAAGCATTCGTAACGTCGTTGGATATCTTTTTCAAACGGACGTAGGTAAGGATCTCTATCAAAGAGTTTTTGCATTTCAGGTGCTTGCGGTGCCATGGTTTTTGACCTAAAAATTGTAATGTAATAAGAGAAAACATTAATATTTATATCCAAAAAAAAAAAAAAAAAAAAGAAGTGAAATATATCAGAGAGACAAAGACAGAGATTTCATTTGAAGGCAGAAGCTAAGACTATTTCCTTGCGATTCACCAAATTAGTCCAAAAAAGGAAAGTTTTACAGACTTAATTCAACACGTCTCTTCTTTTGGAGGAACCCACCTTTGAACAACTGAAACAAGAAATCTTTGGAAAAAGACTAAATGATAGAGAGAGGGAGAGCGAGAGAGAGAGAGAGAGAGAGAGAGAGAGAAAAGGGAGAGGAGAGAGGGACAGAAAGGTCAGAGAAGAAGAATTTGAATAAGGGCTACTGTCTCTGCTGTCTTTTCAAAAATGGTTATCATGCGAGGTGAACGTTCACCAACATTAATGGAGTGTGTTTTTCTGAAATCAAACATGATGGATATTGGACAGGTATATGTTTCAAGAAGTGCGTTTATACTTCTACAATGGCACTTGAAAGGGGGATGATACAAGTCACAAATCTGACAAAAAACTGAAAACACCAAGAAATTTATTTTGGAGTTTAAACTGTTAGTAAGGATTGGTTGTTAAAACAAGGAAATGTTTACAAAAGTAACATCAAAGGTTATATGCAGCAAATACTCTCACAAGCAAGAAATGGGGAAATGCTGCATTTGGTTAAGCCAATTATCTCTAAGGAATTATCTTTAAAAACGAAATGAGATACTAGTAAATAATGGAATGCTATTAGTTTGAGAGGGACAGGGGTATAGTCCTGGACAATTTCATGCAAGACCTTTTTTTTACTATTCCTGTGAAACATAGTCACATATAGATGTTATGCCTTTGTTTCGTATTGATTAGTCTGTCACGATTAATAATTTCCATTTTCTTACAATCTAGAAGATGAAAACAATACAACTGAAGACAGGTGTATAGAAATATTTAGAATCATTTTATATGCTGTTATCCCTTCCAACTTCGGAGTTTAATTATATCCAAGCCTTTCATCAAAACAAGTTTTGCTCATTTGTCAAGTTGTTGTTTTTATTAACACAAGTTTCCTTTCGGACACCAGAAAATTTATACGTAGTAAAAAAAAAAAATAAAATAAACGAATTCTTTCTGACGTTTATGTAAAAAATGCTGACAACTTCACACACTCCATTGAAACGTAACATCGTAAAGATTTGGATACAACGTCCTCTCAAAATAGATAAACATCGTATGTGAAGAAACAAGACTCTTTAAAAAAAAGTCCTTTTTTGTGATACTAGATCATGCTAATAGAGTGCACACAATTCAAATTTTCCCAGTGGATGGGGGTGGGATTTTCCAGGAGGAAATCGCATTTGAAATACTGAAAAGTAAATCTGTGGGTCCATATTACTGAACTTTCGGAACTTACTAAGCAAGTAGGACATAGTGGAGAATGATGTAGCCTCCATTTAGATAGAGCACTATTCATAACAAGGACATCAGATTTCAGCGGGTAAAATAACAATGTATGAAGTTTGACTGGAAGGGTGATGATATCTATTTGCTGTGAATTGTTTGAGATCTTTGCCTAATTATATCCCTTATGTTTAGGTTAGAGGAAAAGCTTAGTTTTAAGGAGAAGGCCTTGTCGAGTCGAAGATCAGCTCTTTCGTTATATTTGATGTCTTTATGGCATCAAATGACCTTTATGGACATGCTGGAAATTTATTCGATTGCCTTTTGCTTGAAAGTTTGGTAGCTGTCTGCTAATATCATATGCGTCCTTATCAACAGCAATTCTATTGATACTTTGCAGCAAGTATTGATTCTGTTAAACAGACTCTATGCAATAATTTATAAGCACATAAAGAGCAAGACGAATGGCAAACAATTCAGCAGACAAAATGGAGGATCCAAATGAGAGGGGAAAATAAAGATTAAGGATCAAAGAAGGGTTGCATGCAGCTGCTCCTGCTTTCACACCACGTAAAGACCTGTCTGTATAAATTTTCTTATGAGTACGGTAATGTTTAGAGATTTGTTCAGCAAAAATACTCTGAACTAAATGATTGGGTATCAGGTGTTTTAGAAATAAGATTAACTTGACAACATGGTGGGCACATTTCCCAAGGAGGGGTTTCAGTAAAGGGATACACATAAGGAGGTTTGTAGATACAATTCAGGACCTCTAATAGAAATAGATTCCATGATTAAAAGGCGAAGGGGATAACAGACTTCACTACAAAAGTATGTTCATATACAATGTGCTTGCTGCTATAACCCTGGATTTTTATAAGTATTTATTTCTTTGACATGAGGCTGTTTCCCTTAGGGATAACAATCCAGACACCACCCTCAACTTAGACAGAGGACTTTGCTTGTGCGGGCTCATAGCTATTCCAATGGCAGAATTTTATAAAAATTCAAGGATCTGAAAAGTAGACGGGGACAACTGGAGAAAAAATTGGGTTCCATATTCTAATTTGGATCTGATAAAGGGTTTATAAAAATTCCATATAACCGTTGGATGGCGAGGTTGAGTTTAACAAGACAACGAAATTTAAACCATGAAGAAGTTGTTTTAGTGCTAGATTGTAAAGTATCATTTCAATGGGCCGTTTCTGTTGTTGTCCATTTCTTCTCTTCCACAAGACAAAGAAAGGGGAAACAACATAGAATGAGAGGAAAGAAGGAAGATAATACAACTCGGTCTTTATAGCATGAGTCAAAGTGTGTTTCTTTCAAGCTTTAATAAATTAAATACCCTACGCTAATTGACATTTTTACCAAGATTCCATCGAGGTTTGTGAATGGCTCTATCTATTAACATCAAGGCTTTTTAAGTATAATATGAAAAATAGTAACACGTATCAAAGCCAAGTTCTGAGAAATATTAACGTAGTCCCAAAATGTACTTTTAGTAATTTAGAGCCCCCTCTCAAAAAAGGAACTATACAAGTTACACATGCCTATATCATAACAGACAATTTCAAATTACACTGGAAAACAATAATGCTAAGCCGGTTTTGAGTCTTTGATTTTTCCTGTTCATTCTAGACTACATTATAAGCGAGCCATCTATTACCTGCTTTCTGAGCTTTAACCTAACCTACTGCAGCATCTATTCTCTGTAGTTAAATGGAAGGCTATGAGACACTTTATACTTGTTCTAATATTTTATTAGTATATCTCAATAATCCAGTACCCAAAGCCTAAGGTCACAAATCATATTATTTTTTTTTATTTTACAGGATAGCAAGAATAAGTTTTCAAGGTTTACACGAAGACAATTTTTGTTTGAGTATTTAATTAAGAAATAGTCCACGAAAAATAAACCCTGTGACTGAACAGTGTGGCTTCAATTCGTATATATAATATAAAACTATAGAAAATCTACAGCTCCATCAGTAGGGGAAGGGTGGGGTAAGAGCTTGTAAATACTCTCCCAAGATCTTTGGGTATATTTACAGAACAATATTATAGAAAACAAGACTTGAATATTTTTAAGGTAGCAAAACTAGCCTGTAGTGACCCTAGAATTTATTTAGCCTCATTAGTAGTGAAAGTGTGTGGGTAGGAGCTTGGAAATACTCATTCAGGACCTTTGGATATATTTACACAACAATAAATGGAAAACCAAGGACTACCATCCGTATTTCTTTAATATGAAAGCATCTAGATTCATTGAAAAAAAAGGCCTGACAGTCTAGGGCAAAGACAACTAAACTGTAAAAACTATGATTCAGACTGGGCAAAGACAACTACACTGTAAAACTATGATCCATGGCCACTGAGACAGGAAAAATTTATAATTTCTGGATTGACATTATTAATTAAAAGTAAGTTGCTTGCATATGCTGATTAAGAGAACAATGACGACTTCCCTTAACTTTCTAGGGCTTATTTGGTCAATCGTTTTCACAAACTTGGCCACTAAATCCAGTCTGAAAGTTTAATTCAGCTGGGATCACTGAAATATAATTCACACAGAAGTTTCTCAACCTCAACATTACATTTGATGGTATGTTCATACAACCCTTAATTTCTCTGGCCAAAAAAGAAAGAAGTTCGTTGATGTACACAAAAACTACTATAAAAGGAAGACGAATACCCCCCCCCCCCCAATTGAAGCGCCTGCTTTTAAGAAGTCAAAGACTCAATAAATCCTAGTTTACACACTTCTTTGCTATCTCTGAAGTTATTAAGTTAGATGAAGAATAGTCTCAAGAATATATTTACAGCCCAAATCGAGGCCCATGATAGGCCTGGAAACCTGTATGTTTGAATTCTGACCCTTTAAGTGCTCTACGAGGCTCATGTAGTTAGCCAGAGAAAAGGAATGGGAAAGAATCTAAATGCCCCTCAGCATTAGATCAAATTAAAGTCCTAAAATGACTTCTTTTTGTAAATTACTTTGTTTAACATTTAATAACCTCATATGGCAATCCAAAGAAAAGGAATAGAAAAAAAGATAAGAATACCCCCAATTATTATAGCCAAAAAATGTCTATTATAGCCAAAATATGGTCCAAACATGATTCCTTTTTGGATGAGACTTCCTTTAGTGTTTAATCAGTCTCAGGTAACAAGTATAGGAAAAAAAAGGGGGAAAGGTCTGATTACCCTTAGTGTTATAGCCAAATTAGGTAGGCTACTTCAATAGCCAAATTAGGTAGGCTACTTCAATAGCCAAATTATGTACTCAAGTACTAAATTAAAAACTTTATTTAACTTAACAATATGGTAGTTGACAAATAATTTAGCCCTTATGACAGCATAGCCAAATTGATGCAATAATAATTCTGTAGAAGCTGATATACCACAAGTTAGAAACTTTTTAAAAAGGACAGAATTACATTTTTTTCACATTTTAAGGCTTTCACAATTGGTAAATATATTTGCATATTCAATGATTTTTTTTTATTCCTTGCTTACATTATGTCATCTGTTGTTTGAAAATCATTTAAACCAGTGTGCAAAATGATTGCATCACAATAAAAAAGCTGTTATAACACCCATCTTAGCTGTAGTGCGAAGAGATTGGACAAGCACACAGAATGCAATGGCGCCCAAACAGTGATGATTCATGGTATCTACCTGTCTTGAGTTTGTTTTTCATGTTTGGCCTAAAATTTAATTTTTATGACTTCAGCCTTGGTAAGGAAGTTCTATCATTCAAGCTTAATTCTAAGCCAGATTGGAATTTTGCTCAAACTTAGGACCCATTTTCACAGAATAATTCAAGCCTTACTGGCAGGGAATGCATTGGTATGAATGTGCTTCAGACAGGATAATAAGATGTAGGCAAGGGTTTAAAGCAGCTATGTGCATGCATTTATGTTTAGCAAAAGTGAAAGTAATTTAAGGCTTTTTCACTATAATTCCCTTCTTCTTGCAAAGTTTAAACTACATACTAAATCTCTAAAGCTTGTACAGAGTTGTATATAAGATGTGTTAAGCTTAGTGTTACCCATAAAGGCTACATTGGCCTGATTTTCGAAAAAGAGAGGGAAACCCCCTAAAATCAAGGAATTTTAATGAAAATGATACCATCAGATTCAGCATATCAGAAAACCCTATAAGAGAAGTTTCAAGCTTCTATCTACAAAAACGTGGAATTTTTCTAATTTTTTTTTTGTCAGAAGAAAGATTACAGATGCGTGTTTATTGTTTTTTTCCCTAGGGGTGATTGTATCAAACCAATGGCCTTAGAACATCGGAAGAGGGACTTTTGCATGGCGGAGATGTTCTGGGGGATTTCTGAAGTGATCAGAAAAACGATTAGAACTTAGTCTTTTTCAAATGAGAATATGCCAAGGAGAATCTTCTGCAATAAATTTTACGGGGGGGGGGGGGGGGGGCGGCTCAGCAAGGATGGAATTGCCTGGAAGGAATTTTATGGGGGGTTTTGTTATATGTGGGAGGAACTTTCCAAGGAGGAGTTTCCCCTGTGGAGAGGTAATTTTTCATAGACGATGAGCCCAATTTACCGGCATTATTTGAACAACGATCAGAAATTAAATATAAGAAAAAACCAGCTTTGTCAACTGATAGCAAGGAGCAACATTAAAACTCAAAACGAGCAGAAATTATTCCGTATATAAAAGGGTTGCCCTATATGACACTTTCCAAACATGGTTTTCAACTCATTGCTTCTGTTGACAAAGAAAAAAGATAACAGAGATAGAGATGACACCATTTTTTATGTCATCAAGATACTTTTTATCAAGATTTTTTATGTCAAGCATTTATATCAACAGAAAACGAGTCAAACACACGACATTTTCTACTATGTCAACAGATACCATTAAATGAATTTTGCTTTATTATCTTTGTCTGCAGTTTATTGTAACCAAAATATGGCACTATCATTTGCTAATGCCACAGTAAAATCAATTTTAGCCATTGTATGATGTGGTTACATTTGAGTGTGGAATGTAGCCATGCAAGAAGAGTGATTCTTTCTCCTTAGAAGGAATATGTAAATATTTTTTTTTCTATTTATTTTGTTTGAATTGCTAAAAGTTTCTTCAATATTAGTGAAAGCAACATCAAAAAGTACAATTGACTTCCGAAGTGCAAGGGAATTTCGCACCCTTGAGGGGAAGATGAGTGGGAATGGCTATTTGAGAAACATCTTCCTAAATAGTAATTCATTTGGAAATAAATTGATTAAACTCTCTGCCAACTTTGGCAAAAAGAAAAACGTTTGCTTAATTTTATTTTGGTTAAATAACAAAAGGGTCCTACCATACAACACTTTTTTCGAAATATAATAGACATCATCATAACAATTGCGTCTCATCGCCCCCTCCCCCTATGACCTGGGTATAACCCTATTTTATACACAAAACTTTGCTAATTCTGTCAATTCCCAGTATCTAATACAGATTAGTACTTATTACTCATCACCACTTGGTTCACAATACCAATAATAATAATAATAATAATAATAATAAAAAAAATATTAGATGCGTTTTCTGAATAGTTATTACTGGTATCCAATAGCGTAATTCCGTCAAATCCGGGGGGGGGGGGGGCAAAGTTGGATCCAATTTTCCCAAATCAAGTAAAAATGACAGTGAAAACTGAAAAACGAGCCATATAGTACCATAAAGGCAAAGATATACTGAAGAAAACTGGCCAGTTTCTGTGGATGCTTGAATTATGCAGACTTATCTTAGTTCCCCATAACAAATTACGCCCCTGCTGGGATTGCAAGAGTTCACTCATTTCATGGGTTGGTCTACTTTTTTTCTCATCAACATTTAGTCCACAATGCCAAATTAAGCCAATTTGAAAAGTAAAAAAAAAAACAAAAAAAAAACAAAATAACAAGAATATCAGTCAATTTTTAATATAGCCTTGGGCTATATCTGGTCCCATTAGGGTGTGGGTACAATTGGAACAACACTGATAATTGTATTTGAAAAGGGTACTTAATGTGTAATTTGACTCATTTTCCATCAATTCTGCAAAACAAAAGCAATTTGTTCCATTTGCACTTCAAGCCACCTGTGCCTATCAGCAAATTAAATAAAAAAAAACAAGTTTTTTTTTAACTGAAAGTAAGGAACGACGTTAAAACTTAAAACGAACAGAAATTATTCTGTATATGAAAGGGGCTGTCCCCTCCTCAACACCTCGCTCTTTACGCTAAAGTTTTTTTTTGTTTAAAAAAATAGAGCTGTGAGAAATTCAAACTTTAGCGTAAAGAGCGAGGCGTTAAGGAAGGGACAGCCAAGGCGTTAAGGAGGTTACAGTTTGTTACCACGAACTGTTTGATGTAAGAAAAAAGTGAAATTAAAAGATTTATAAATTGCTAAGTTCATCAGATTTGATTGTAATAAATCTGTGCATGGCTGTAAAATCATCTTAGCATTGAATTTTAAATCAAATAGTTATTTTTCATCTTGGTTCTATTGGATGAAGAAATAAGGAAGAAGACGTCACTTTATGGCTCTCAAGGGCTCAAAATAAACTTTGAAAAGGCAGCAATTAACATATTTGGAAAGAGCATTTAAAGGTACATCAACTGGTATCATCTTTTAGTTTGCAAACTATTCAAGAAAAGAAAAAAATATGCAAAGTTTGTCCAAAAATCATCAAATATTACTGTTCTTTAGAGGGAGAAGATAGATACTTCAAAAAAGCTTTTGGTGTTATAATTTAGCTCTGGATCACTTTTTAAACTTTTTTTTTTGAAAATTGTTGGATGTTTTAATTAGTTTGCTAGCTAAAGGATGAACACACCTCTTGATGTAAGTTCAATATATGGAATCTAAAACTGCAGTAATTAACATATTTGGAAAGAACCTTAGTAGGCCCATCAATTAGTATGTTCATCTTTTGGTAAAGGTACACTATACATCAGAAATCAGAAAAAAGAAGCATACTGCTAGATTCTACATTTAGTGCTGTTTCCAAATATAGTTAAATTTTATATTTTCTTGATTAATTTGCTAGCTAGTACTGCTACTACTACTAACAACAACTTACTCCAGCACTAATCTTTCCAAGACAGCTATGTAAGTTCCTCCTCCATTGCTATATTCATAGCCTCCCTCTTTAAACCATCCCAAGAAGGTCCAATTTCTATTAAATCCTTCCTTATGACCTCCTCCTACCCTTTTTGGGGATAACCTGTTTTTTTTGGCTGAAAAGGACAATCTTTTGTAATCTGTCATCCTTCATCTGCAGAATGTGTAAAAGCCAGTGGTGCTAGGTAGTAGATGAATATACACCAGTCAATTTGCCTTTTAATGCTCTTTTTGAACATACTAATTGCTATACTTGCAAATTCTATTTTGAACCCATACAGATATCCTAAAAGTGACATCTTGTTCCCGAATTCTTTTTTTTTTTGCTAATAAAGCTAAGGTAAAATATAGAGTTTGATTCAATACCCAAACACAAGTTGATATTTCAAAGTCAGGTATTCTATATGGCTTGATTTATTTTGAACAATAAGACAATAACTTAAGAATTTATAAATCTTTTATTTCTGAAATTTTACTTCTATACAAAAGAGCAATTTCAATGTGGTTGTAACATCTGACAATCCATCTTATTATTAATTATTTATTTAGTATGTATTTATTTGCAATGGCATGTTTTAATGTTGGTTCTATTAGATAAAATACAGAACAAGATATCATTTTTAGGATCCATTTAAGGAATCATTGGGATGGAGGAGGAGCATGCTCAGCTTTGTTGGCCTTAGGTGGCTTGGTGCTACAGTGATTTGCTGGTAGTAGGAGTAGTAGTTTACAGGGCTGTGGAGTTGGAGTTTAGTAAAATTTTGCTGAATGAAATTGGAGTAACAGAAATAATATAAAACCCTTTGGAGTTGGAGTTATGGAAACACATAAAGCCTGGAGTCAAGCCAAATATGTTTAAATACTACTAAAAAGTGGCAATAATAAACAAAATTAATATTTTAGGCTAATTATAGTGAATAGGATTTTTTTAAACTAAAAAATGTAGTTCAGGAGAAACTTATATATTGAATATTGAATTTCTGCTGTAAATTAGCAGGAATGTTGGAGTTCTTACTTCTTTGAAGAAAATGTTAGGAGTTGGAGCTGAAGTCAGAGCAATTACAATCGATTGGCTCTAGACAATCGATTGGTTCCTCGGTAGCTGAAAGAGATTTGGGAATAGTTGTCGATGAAGAATTAAAATTCAACAAACACACACAAACAGCGGTTGCCAAAGCATCTCAGACCCTCGGAATAATTAAGTGTACAGTACGTAGCAGATCATCTAAAGTCATGACGAAGCTGTACAAGGGTCTCGTGTGACCATTGCTGGAGTTTGGGATGTGTGTTGCCACACCTCTGAATAAGAGTGACCAACAGAAAATAGAGTCTGTTCAAAGATGCGCAACCAAAGCTATTGATGGATGCAAGAACCTCGACTATCCATCCCGCCTGAACAAACTACAGCTCCCACCACTCGTCTACAGACGGCGGAGGGGCGATGTCATTATGGCTTACAAGCTACTGCATGCTGATTCCTCTTCTCAGAGTCCTTTACAACTTGACGAATCATTCAGGACAAGAGGGCATAGTAAGAAGCTGCTCAGGAAGAGAGCTCACATCAGACTCCACAACCACTACTTCTCCAATAGAGTGGTGGGCCCCTGGAACAGTCTTCCCAATGCAGCTGTCACCGCTCCCTCTGTCAATGCATTCAAGTTTGCCATTGATAAGAATTGGTCCACCAAACCATGGAAAACAGAGTGGGACGCCGCCGAACCAGTGACTCCCCATCGTCACTGACCAGCGACTCTACAGGATCTTTCCTTATTTCGCTGGACAATGCGATTTAAGGTAATTAGGTTTAAAATTTTAGGAGTCACTGGTAAAATGGACCAGCTCCACGGCCCTTGGAGTTTAAGGGATCAAGCTTGCAAGGGTAGCAATCAGTATATTTGGAAAGAGTATCAAAGGCATATCCTGTGGTATGTTTATCTTTTACCTAGGGAAGAAAACCAAAAATTGACCCAAATATGATAATTGCTGCTGTTACAATTGTACCTTGTTCCTTACCCTTTTCGCCTAATAGATCTAGAGGTAACACTATTCTCTATGGACCCTTCTAAAAGGAAACATTGTAACAACAAAGTTCTTACTTTAGGATATGCAAAAAATTTAACCTAAACATAATTTCTGGGTCACTTTAAATTTAATTCACATTTTTCTACTCTTTTGTTATATTTCCAATACACTGTTTTATGCTTCTTATTTTTTATGTGTGTCCGTATTTGACTGTGGATAAGTTAAATATAACAGAAATTCTAACCTATAATTCTAAAATATAGTAATAATATATAATAATAATATAATTCTAACATATAAAACAAAATTCTAACATATAATAGAAATTTTAGAAATCCTAGTTTTACCCTAGTAAAAAAAAGGTTTTTGTTGCATATTTAGTTGTGATGTATATACAATAATAAAGGGTAAGCTCTTTTACAACTATGTATAATTAAAAAAGAAAAATACTAGAATTTGAATCATAGAGATGATGAATTTACTGCATAGCACAGATATTTGGTAGAATTGCAGTGTTACAGCTCTTCTGAACAAAACACAGCAATATAAAAAGAGTTGTGTTGTTTGATGCTCTTTCAAAACAATATAGTATTTAAAATGCGGATAACAATGGGAGGAAACATGAAAATCTGATTAATACAAACACACTGCATATTAAAAAGGAAGGATTTTATTTACTGTTGTAAAATTACCATAAAATAAAAATCAGTAAGTAAAATTGGCAAAGTAAGGTAAAACTGATAAAATAAGGTATTCTCTAGGAAATATAGGGTAAAATTGCTGTTTTAGAGATGCCCTGTGGCTAAGAGACTAGTTGAGCTTTTTTATGCAAGGAGGGGTAATACACTTCCTCTATTTTGAAAAGCAATAGGTAGAAATTTCCTTGATGAAAATGAAGTCAATAAAACACCATCTAGTTTAGGGCACATAAATTTGACTAATACTCATTTTATATATTTATAATAAATAGGCTTTGATTTGTTTAGGGTCAAAGGCAGGGGCTAATTTGGTTCCAGTCCCCTGACACTACAAACTTCTTTGAATTTCTGGACACTTCCTAATCAAATTATCTAGCATTTCATTCCAATTGTCCTCTCCCTTCAGAAAAGAAAAAAAAATATCTATTACTTTGAATTTAGTTTCTTTTTTATAATATACCCTCTAAAACCACACTCATTCATCAATAGTTAAAAAAACATGCCAAGTGTGCCCCCTTCCATTTCTTTCTGCTTCCATCTCAGTGAAGGCATTAAAATAAACAATTGTCTATTTTGCCATTTGTTCATTGTTTTGACAATAGGTGGCTGCATTGCTGCAGTCAACATTTGTTTTACCAAGCATGTTTTTTTCTACCCATTGCAATACTATCCTACACACCTCTAAGAAATACTTGGTATAAAACTCTAAGCATCTCCTGGCACTAAAAGGCTGTCTGACTTAACAAAGCATATCAGAACAATAGAGTTTATTGAATTAGAGGCAGGTATAATTCTTAAATGTACCTGAAATAAAATAATGTGTGTGCAGTTGAAGATAATCTACAGTCTTTAACCATGTACTTAATTCTCACAAATATAGGAGAGACATACAATGTACTTTCCAATGTGTAGGGGGGGGGGGGCAAATTATTTTCATTGAAAACACAAAAAGGTTTATGATCTATTATGATCAACTGATATTGCAATGGTAGAATGTTTACCACCTAGTGTTTCTGCATTAGAGTAGCAATGGCCAAAAAATGCTCAGTAAAAAACGTCAGTTTTATCTTGGGCCTTAAGCCTAGAACTCATAGAGCTTTTTTGGGCACTCCTTTCAGCAGCTGAGAGCAAAAAAAATAGCAATACAAAAAAAATGCTCTTTGCACCAGATTTTCAAAACTAAAAATCATGGACATGACAAAATTTATCAACTGCATGTTATCAATAGTTGTATGATTGATCACAACTTACTATTTAATTAAATTTTAGATTATTTCATTATTAAATATTGAACTACTATTATTACTACTCAGATGTTTTGATTTTCGTGCTGAAGAGAAGGAACAATTGAAGATTACTTTTTTTATGGCCATGATAAAATTTGGTGCTGTTTTTGCAAATCAGCACCAAAAACTAGAAAAATTCATCAAGCTCAAATTGGCACTGTTTTCTTGGCAATTCAACACCAGAGAAATAAGCTGTGTGTGTTCTAGGCTTAATACTGGGTAACATTGCTATAGACCCACAGGCCAAATTTGTTCATTAAAAGAGAATAAACAAATGGGTACTTATGTACTATCTGTAATATACACACCATATTATACAGGGAAGATGCTTAAGAAACTAGTCAAATTGATTTCTTTCAATAGACAATTGGAATGGAAACCATGGTTTGTCATTGTGTTTACAGTATTTGAACAATTGTTTTTTGGGGTTTAGAGGGGAAAAGGTACCTAGGTTAGGTTACCTATTTAATATATGCAATGCTTTACCTGCCACCCCCCCCCCCCCCCCCTAATGTGCAAATATATAGCCAAAATTTGTTTCTAAACTATTATATTTTCATCCTATTTTGTTTTTAAAATAATTGTTAAATACCAATTTTACAGGGGTCCATAAAATTATGCCAAAATACCCAATTGTACCATGGCCAATTTTACCATTTGCAAAACTTAATTTTATTCATATCATTTTCTTTAATTGTGAATATAGCCTAGGACTATAATGGGGATTATCAGGGATTGGGATGTAGGCTATTGTCAAGAAAGCAAGTATTATATTTGAAAATAGTTAAAATAAGGAATCAAATGGTACTAGGATGCTCTTTTTGTTGTATTATACTTTCTTCAGGAGAGCTGTAACTTCAATGCTATCAACTATTCCAAACAAAAGTAAATGTGAAAAGATTGAGACAAAATGTTGAAAATTATACAAAAATATAGTGGCCTATCTGTTTAGTGGTTACCTTCTCCAGAATCCTAAAAACTACTTTAAATAGGCTAATTCTAAAATACTTACTTAGGCCTACATAATTTCTAAAGGCACATTAGCATAGCCTCTTAAATTTGAAAAGACCATTGAATGAAAAATCGATTGGATGTTGTTTTTTATCTGATTTCTGTCCTAGAAACTCTTGCCATTTTTTCATTAGCAAATTTATCAAAACATCAAAAATTGCATTATATTTGTCTTTGAGGTTGAAAATACCTTCTCAGTCCATTATTTTGCAAATTTTTTGCAAATCATATTATTGACTTACAAATAAATTGAATATATCACTTGATGCCTTTTTATGCTCTTTACAAATATAATAATCTCTTCTATTGGAAATTCAAATTTAAGCACTTTTTGAGCTCTTGAAAATGACAAAAATATAAAAATATATAGGGTGCAAAAAGGCTTAAAACATCTGTTTTAAACTTACTGTTTCATAATAAATCCTTTGTTTAATCCACAAGCACTGACTTTCCACAATTAAGTTGGAGAAATGAAAATTGTAACAATAGATTTTGCAGGTACTCCTTCAATATACCCATTCTGGTAAAATTCTACTTTAGCTAAGTTTGGCTATCTTGGAAAGGGGTTAGGTTAGGAAAATAAACTTCCAGGGATCAGTCTACAGGCTAAAATATGTCATGGAAGGTATTTTGAAGTACCTGTCTCCACTCCTTCTCCCTCTAGAGGGCCCTGAAATTTGGGTAAATATTTACCAAATCATACTATTGAGTTAGAACTAAAGTGAATATACCACTTGATGCCTTTTTTTATGCTCTTTACAAATATAATAATCATTTCTGTCAGAAATGAATTTTAGCCCCCACCCATATATATACCAATTCAGGGTATATATTTGCACATTAGGGGGGTGGGGGTAATTTTATTTCTGATGTAAATGAGAGGTAAGTTTAAACTTTCTCCCTGCCCCCCTAATGTGCAAATATATAGGGGTGGGGGCTAAAATTCATTTCCAACAAAAATGATTATTATATTCATAAAGAGCATAAAAAAAGGCATTGAGTGGTATATTCACTTTAGTTGTAACTCACTAATATGATTTGGTAAATATTTACTGAAATTTGCCTACATAACAGGTCTAGGCTATATACCTATTGAAATTTTGCCAAAAAAACATTTTACCTTAATTTTTTGTCATTAATTTCTTTTTCTTTGGCTTTAGTTCTGAAAAGGGTATTCCTGTTATCTGAGCAGAATTTTAAGCCACATCAATGTTTTTTTCAAAATTTAGGAAATGTATTTGCATATTTTTGAAACTATAAATTGGGATTGAGCAAAGTTGTGAAGCTGGAAACAATTTTGTAATACTTCATTTAAGCAGAAGATCTAGGCCTATTTTGTAAGGTTTCACTTTTATAATGCACAGATTTTTAAAGGTCATCAAAGGTCAGGACCCTCTAAAGGGGGAAGGAGTGGAGGTAGGTATTTTTCAAGAGCTCAAAAAGGGCTTAAATTTGAATGTCTGATAGAAGTGATTATTATATTCGTAAAGAGCATTAAAAAAGGCTTTGAGTGGTATATTCACTTTATTTGTAAGCCAATAATATGATGCAAAAAATTTACCCATTATTTGGGCTACAGATCTATTTTGAGTTTTCATTTACCTCATTAAACAACCTTCCAAGTTAGTAAAAATTTGCTGAAGCTGCAGAAGGCTTACCCAACAAATAATTTGATTGACCTAGGACAGTTTACTAATTTATAACTGTTTATTCTGAAAGAGGCTTTACACCCCTTTTACTAACAGCTAAATACTTCTCGGTTATAATTACAAGAAAACAATTTAAAAGAAACGTAATACAACCTTCCAGAAAACTAAATCCTTTACCTGAGGATCACGTGAAGATACTGGTTTAAAATTATCTTGTCGTCTGGGTGAAACGTGAAATACGAAAATGAAATCCCTTTGGGAATCAGTTGTGACACACTAATGGTTTGACTTTATGCTTTCTGAAGCAGAAATGATACTTTATTTTATACAATCCATATTTATACTCCATTTTGATGATACTTGAGACTTTTTTATGGTCTGGTTGATTTATTGCAGGTGTCTGCTCGTTGATAATGTCAATAGTTGGCTTCTCTACAATTAATGATCAGCCCCCATTTAATGAAATATCTCAAGAGGAAAAAATGAAAAATGTAACAGGTAAGAATTTACAACTGTGATAATTAGCATTACCAAATTAATTGTAATTCAATTTTTGAGTTAATTTTAATTTTGAATATTTAGAATTAAACTCAATAGAAAAAAAACCCTTGGTAGTAACCTGACGCTCACACATTCGCAATTTTGCGTGAGAATACTGAAGAAACACCGATTTGTTGATAATTATCGCGGTTTCACAAAATTATATGGTTTGTTTTGACGATATTTTCAGAAATACGGTGAAGTTGGGTAGCTCCATAAATCTTTTGTTGTAATTACTATTTTTTTTTTTCGTTGTTTCTTTTTTACAGCAGTGACGCTAGTGCAAAGTAAATTAAAAAATCCACAATTGTGCAATTTTGTTGCGGAGCAACACTACTGCTTTCACAGCTGTTTTTTCCTCTCTGGGTATGGGAATCGTGAACGGGGCAGAAAAGTTCCAATGAAGTTCGTGAAATTTCCAATGGCTTTTCCTCATGTGGTACATGGTATCAAACTATCCTAGCTGGGGTAATTTTGTAGTGATACTTGTTATTTTACAAACCAATATTATGTCATACTCCGGATGAACAATCCCTCTTTGATCACTTCTAGATAATTCTGTATGAATTAATTTCGAATACAAGATTCCGAATTTTTCGGCTGTTTTCTGAAACTTTTGATTTGACGTTTCTTGTCTTTTAATCGAGTAACGCTATAAAAATTATTGAAGATAAGATGACTCGAACTTCTTATATAAAAATTGCTTCGTTAACTTAGAAATGATTTTCAAAGTTGTCAAAATGCATAAGAAAATTTTGATATCCCAAAGCTAACTTTTTTCTTGACAAGGTATATTTTTTTTTTCTAGCGAGGATAGACACATCTTAATCTTTTAAGAACCGAAGCAGACGGTGATTTTCCAAAAATAAAACCCCTTTTGTGACTTTTTCTATTTTGAACTTTTGATTTTGCTTGTTCCCTACGTTTGCTTAGACGTAGTCTAGAACCCAATGTCTAGCCAAGCGCCTTGTCTAGCTAAGAGCCGAATTTTACATGTGAACGGTCGTTGCCTAGACATTGAATTCTGGTTAGACGCGTGTTCTAGACACGGATTCTAGCTAGACACGCTTGTGAACGCCGCTTTAAGTAAACGTCCTAGCTTCGAGATTAAGCTTTTGAGAAATCAAATAACTTTGGATACTAATCGAACTTCAGATTACTCTTCGACAACCTAAGAAAATTTTTTATGTTTCTCATAGATTCGTGGGAAATTTCACCGAAAATCCTGATTTTGCTACAGAAGCCCCCTTTTCGATTTTGGTATTTCTTGCATGTTAGACGTTTAATTCCATAAAAAGTAAGCAAGAAGACATGCATTCTCCTATATCAAACAATAAACCGTATATTAAGAGTAAAAGTTTACACAATGAACCGTTTCACATATGTTCACTAACCGCAGCAAATGGTAATCAGTCTTAATACCGGTAACACCAAAACAATGCGTACACAGAGTTTGACGATTACTTCGTTCACACAGAACTTATTTTAGAATATCTCGAAATACACGTTTACCGTACAAATAATAACTTACAATAATCATAACGCATCTGGAAACGTGATACAGAAGCATACACATTTATTACAGTGATATATAGTTGCATGTGTTGCTCCGCAACTGTGACCCATGGGTCGTAATTGCTGCAACACTCCACGAGGATTTGGCACCGGATGTCAAGTTCTTACTTTTAATTGACGTATTTTTATTTATTTTTTTAAAGCTCATTATCCTACTTATAACATACTTCAATTTGTCAGAACAAAAAGATTGGCTATTTTTCTTAATACTTTTTTCTTTTTTTTGACCGTCTTTGCCTAAGTTCATATTTTATCAGAACATGGCTTTAGGAATTATCTAGATTCCAAGAGACCTATTTTTTACTACGCTATTGTTACAGTAATAGTATTTCAGTTACACTTAATAGATATAGGGAAATTCTCCTATATCCTGTATCTTAAGCCAATTTGACTACACATGCTCCCTGTCACGTACACAGACATGGGGCTCCTGGCGCATTGCTGCTTCCAACCCTCATTATTTATTCATTTTGTATTGTAATTTGTGATTTCATTTCCCCAAGCAGAAACCCTTCTTGTCCTCGACATAACTTTCTAAGTACATGCCTCTATACGCTGTTTCAAAATAATGATAGTGTCGTTTCGTAATAATCTGAAAAAAGGAAAATTATCGGTTTCCTGAGATGATTAGGCAACAGATCGTTCTATGAAATGAGACAGCACTTGAGTTTGAAGGCAAATTTTCGAACAGAAATTTAGTATCTTTGGGAAACTTTTTTTCCTCACTCTCTCATATTTAATCAAGCTTCTGACCGACATAAGGCAATTACCAACAAGGAAAAGATGATGGATTGTCCTGGGATAGGAGGCATAGTTGATGGGGCTGTTCCTTCACAGGGATAAGACAGAATGCTTCTTTCAAATAATGTTCACTAATAACTGCTCGTATGTCCATGGAGCTCCACAGAAATTTGTTTCTTATTTTTTGTTTGGAGGGAGGGGGAAGTGGGATGAAACAGATGAACCGTGTAAGATATCATGGATTAAAATTCCATTTTATTTCATATAAAAAGGAATTCAGATTCCACCAAAGCTCGTTAAGAACTTCATTTAATCAAAATTTGGAATCGCTGATAGAATTTTAATGAAATATAATTAATTAGGGACGTTGTTTGAGAAAATGTTTCTGAATTTATGGGAGGGGTAAGCAAATCTAGGGATAAGTCTAATTAAACCAGGACACATTAAGACTTTATAGGTCTTGTTTCTCATCTATGTAAACATCTGGTTTTTCGTCTACATGAGTAAAACTGCGTTTCTATGAAACGGCGTCTCTTTGGTTATCACACTTATATGAAGCCTTCTTGCGTAAATCACAGTTTTTGGAGAGGGGGGGGGTTGTTCCTCTGTAGTACCAGGCAACTTATGTAATATTCCAGTTTAATATACCAGTAATATAATATTCCAGTTTTAATATACCAGTTTAGTGACATATTCTTGCTGATTTCTACAAGACCCATCGCTTTTCAATTTGACTGATAGATAGGCCGTGAAGTAATAATTTTTGTTACTTTTAAGCTTAAACTTAGCTCTTTACTTCCATCGAATAAAAATTGTTTTTTAAACTAATTTATATCGGTACCTGTTATTTTTGTCTTTGATCCAATCATATATTTTAATTTCTGTTCTTTTTGGGTTTCATTTATTGAGGAGGATGCTTATTGAGGGTTGTCAGTTATGCCCTGGGGGGAAATAAGGTTTTTACAGAAAGCGTTGTCGTAAAAACTTCCAAAAGGGGTCCATTCGATTGGAAATTGAAAGGGCTAGTGCCCTTTTTAATAGTTGAAAGTGATTGGAGGGCAACTAAACCCCCTCTCACGCCCACCATTTCCACAATCACATCCAATCAAAATTTTGAGATAGCCATTTTCTTCAATGTAGTTGACAGTTCTGGAAATTATGTCTTTGAGGATGACAAACCCCCCACACCCCTCAGGGCAAGGGTTGTAAGTTATGCCCTAGGGGCATATAAGGTTTTTATAGAGGCGGTTGTCGTAGAAACTTCAAAAAGGGCTCATTCGATTGGAAATTGAACGGTCTAATATCCTTTTTAATAGTAGAAAGTGATTGGAGGGCAACTAACCCCCCTCTCACACCACCATTTCCACAATCACATCCAATCAAAATTTTGAGACAGCCATTTACTTCAATGTAGTTGAGAGTTCTGGAAATTATGTCTTTGAGGATGACAAACCCCCCACACCCCTCAGGGCAAGGGTTGTAAGTTATGCCCTGGGGCATTTAAGGTTTTTTGTAGAGACGGTTGTCGTAAAAACTTCAAAAAGGGCTCATTCGATTGGGAATTGAACGGTCTAGTATCCTTTTTAATAGTAGAAAGTGATTGGAGGGCAACTAACCCCCCTCTCACGCCCACCATTTCCACAAACACATCCAATTAAAAATTTTGACGTAGCAATTTTGTTCAACGTAGTTGAAAGTTCTGAAAATTAGGTCTTTGAGGATGACACAGCCCTCAGGGCAAGGGTTGTAAGTTATCCCCTGGGGGCATACAAGGTTTTCATAGAAAGCGTTGTCGCAGAAACTTCAAAAAGAGCTTATTCGATTCGAAATTGAAATGAGTAGTGTTTTTTTTAATAGTCGAAAGTGGTTGGAGGGCAACTAACCCCCTCTCACGCCCACCATTTATCCAAACACATCCAATGAAAATTTTGAGATAGCCATTGTGTTCAAACTAGTTGAAAGTTCTGGAAATTAGGTGTTTGAGGATGATAACCCCCCCCCCCCCCAAGAGCCCTCAGGGCAAGGGTTACAAGTTATGCCCTGGGGGCATATACGTTTTTTTTTAGAAACTTGAAAAATGGCTCATTCGATTGGAAATTCAATGGGCTAGTGCCCTTTTTAACAGTCGAAAGTGATCGGAGGGCAACTAACCCCCCCCCCTATCACGCCCACCTTTTCCGCAAACACATCCAATCAAAATTTTTAGACATCCAATTTGTTCAACGTAGTTAAAAGTTTTGGAAATTAAGTCTTTAAGGATGGCAACCCCCCCAGAGCTTTCGGGGTAAGGGTTGTAAGTTATGCCCTGGGGGCATATAAGGTTTTTATATAAAGTGTTGTTGTAGAAACAACAAAAAGAGCTCAATCGATTGGAAATTGAAATGGCTAGTGCCCTTTTTAATAATTGAAAGTGATTACAGGGCAACTAGCCCCCCTCTCACGCCCACCATTTATCCAAAGACATCCAATCAAAATTTTGAGATAGCCATTTGTACAACGCAGTTGAAAGTTCTGGAAATTGGGTGTTTAAGGATTAAAACCCCCCTCAGAGCCCTCAGGGCAAGGGTAATAAGTTATGCCCTGGGGAGAATATAAGGTTTTTACTGAAAGCTTTGTCGTAGAAACTTTAAAAATGGCTCATTCGATTGGAAATTCAAAGGGCTAGTGCACTTTTTAATATTCGAAAGTGACTGGAGGGCAACTAACCCCCCTCTCACGCCCACCTTTTCCGCAAACACATCCAATCAAAATTTTTAGGTAGCCATTTTGTTCAATGTAGTTGAAAGTTTTGGGAGTCAGGTCTTTAAGGATGACAACCCCCCACCCACAGTCTTCGGGGCAAGGTTTTTAAGGTTTTTAAGTCCCACCATTTATCCAAACATATCCAATCAAAATTTTCAGATAGAGATTTAGTTCAACATAGTTGAAAGTTCTGGAAATTAGATCTTTGAGGATGACAATCCCCCCTGAGCCCTCAC
>JAQQPU010012091.1:5006-18403 GCA_029168905.1 Artemia sp. Kazakhstan ARC1039
AAAAAAAAGAAATAGCCCTTCAGAGACTTTATAATGCAGTGAATGTGCTTGAAAATAAAATTTCAAAAATAGAAGACAGGGTTGACCAGCTTGAGCAGGACAGCTTACTTGATACCCTAATTTTTTATGATGTGAAATCAAACCCCAATGTGGAATTGATTGATAATCTTAAGGAAGTGATAACATAAATAATGGGCTTGCTAGATTTTAAAAAAATGGACCTCCTAAAGGCTAATCGATTCCGTATGCCTCCTACTCAAACTGAGAATGTGAAAATTTCCCCCGTCCTAGTAAAATTTACAAGCTTGGATATTGCTAGAAAAGTGTTTGCAGCAAAAAGTAAGCTGGTCAAGTCAAGCGTATTTGTGTCTGAAAACATAACCAAAAAGTGTCGCGATCTATTAAACGCGGCTGTCAGCACCTTTGGTCCAAAATGTGTTTGGTCTGATCATGGACAAGTTCTAGCCAAAGTTCAGGGTCCAACTCGTATACGTAAAATAAATTATTTGCATGAATGTATGAAGATAGTATGTGACTGGTTAATATTTTTCTTAATTTGTAAATGCCTTCCTCAGGTCATTACTTTTCAATTTTTTCTCCCAATTTCTTTTTCATTTTTTCTCGTGCTCATGGTTTGTTCCAATAATACCTGTTGGGTAATTAGTTATTTATGTGTTTATAATCCTTTGGCAGGTTTTTCTTTTGGAATGGATTTAAGTAAATATTTCTTTTTTGTTCATCTGGTGACTTAAATGGACTCAAAGCAAAACCTGCTTTTGTCAATATTTTAAGCCGTGAGAGGTTCCTTCGCGAAGTCTAAAATAATCCTTTTGGACGTAATTAGTATCTCAAATCATTCTGTGGGTCAGGCTAATAAAAATCTGATTAATATGAGCCCTATCTATAATAGCAAACATGTTTCAGATTTGGGGGAAGAGGAGGTTACCAAAGGAAAACATTTTCTGACTGCACTTCAGCTTAACATTCAGGGTCTCTCCTCATTAACAGATAATTTAAGACAAATTGTTTCGGATGGACAGCCTGATGTTGTTTGCTTATGTGAGACATTTTTGGATTCTGGCAATGAAATGCTATTGGATATCTATGGTCACAAAATGGAACATATAAACCGATGCAAGATGACTAAAGGAGGTCTTGTCATGTATATATCTTGCAATTTGCATTATTGATTGTGGGATGACTTATCAAGGAATTTTGAAGGTATTTTTGATTCACAATTTATAGAAATTAGATCTAATGGTATTGATCTAATCAAAGGCAATATTTATCGTTCTCCTAGTGGTGCTGTTCCGTTTTTTCTTCGGAATCTTGAGGAAATACTTGACATAATACTGAAACGTCCCTGTTAGTTAACCATAATGGGGGACTTTAATATAAATTTGATGGATTCAAATTCTCCGGCTTCAGTTGATCTTCTTTCAACCATGCTTGCCGTAGGAACCCTACCAACTACATCCATTCCAAGACGAGTAACTAATGTTACAGTTTCTTTGATTGACAATATCTTCTCTACGTTTAGCTTGAAGGAAAACTCAATTTTAGTTAGTGATATCTCCGATCATTTTCCAGTATATTCTCGGTTCAGCTTTAAACAGGGGAA
The DNA here is from genome assembly GCA_029168905.1 of Artemia sp. Kazakhstan ARC1039. NCBI lineage: Eukaryota > Metazoa > Arthropoda > Branchiopoda > Anostraca > Artemiidae > Artemia > Artemia sp. Kazakhstan ARC1039. The sequence goes on from JAQQPU010012091.1 coordinate 6,628, forward strand.
GAGTAACTCGGATCAAGTGTTTGATTCCTGTTCTATTTGGTTTGGTGAGAAAGAGTTATCTCTTCTCGGGTCTAAATTGGCGGAAAATTCGTGGAGCTTATTTGATAAGCTCCACTTTCAGTGAGTGCTATTCGTCTTTGTCAATTCTAGGTCTACCGGAATATATATAATTCCTTGGTTAGGAAAGCCAAATCTATCATCTAAACAATTTTGCTGCGTGTGGCAATAATGTTCGTAAAACTTGGAAGGTGATAAATTATGTACTTAAACCCAGTTCTCAATCTAGCTCTGTACCTATGAATCTGGTCATTGGTGATGAATATGTAGAGGGTGAGCTTCATGTCCAAGAGGCATTCACTTCATTCTTCGCAAATATTGGTAAGAATATTGCTTCTGCAGATACTTTGTCTCGGCCTAAGCCAGACTTTAAATTTTACCTCGGACTCTCTTGTCTTAAGTCTCTATTACTAGAGCCAGTAACAGTAAGTGAAATTACAGAAATTGTTAATGGCTTGAAAAACCTGTCCTCATCTGGGCCAGGTTTTATTCTTAGTAAGGTAGTTAAATCTATTCTTCCTTCAATAGTTTTGCCTCTAACAAAACTTGTTAATCTTTTATTTGAATGTGGAGTTTTTCCGGATGCTCTCAAGCGTGCTCGGATTATTGTTTTGTATAAAGGTGGACCAAGAAATGATCCGGCCAATTTCAATTTTATCAGTATTTAGTAAAATCTTTGAAAAAGCTACGCTTTCTCGTCTCCTTGCTTTTCTAAAGTCTAAAAATTGTCTTCAGGATTTTCAATTTGGTTTCCGAATGAAGCACTCCACTGAACATGCCTGTATGACCCTTTTGAATTTTATAAAGTCTTCAGTAGATTCGGGATTAATTCCGGCTGCTATTCGTAGGCGTTCAATTCCTTAATTCATAAAATTCTTCTATCGAAGATGTCTCATTTAGGCATGAGGGGAAATGTATTTTCTTGGTTTCAGTCTTATTTGAATGATATACTAATTTTGGTTGATCCACTTTTCCGTTCACCTCATAGGTGAATTTTGGCGTCCCCAGGGATCAATTTTAGGGCCTGCGCTATTTTTGATTTATGTAAATGATCATTTTTATGTAATAAAAAAGCAGAAACTTAATAATTGCTGCAGACTCTGTCATCCTAAACTTTCCCTTGTCCATAGTGGCAACTATAGTTCGTCTTCCTTCTGATGTTCTTGTTTGTTTTGCTGATGACAGTATACTTGGCACTTCGGGAAACTGCGAATCAGAGCTTCGATTAAATTTGGAAAATTTGTTTGAGAGTAATTTTGTGGCTTGATGATAATTATCTTACCCTAAATTTTTCCAAGTCCAGCTTTTTGATTTTTTCGCGTGTTTCTCAGGTTTATCCCCAGTTATCTGTAATTCACCAGCCAAATGGGATAATTCATAGATGTAAACATCGATATGTTCGTTTTTTGGGCATTCTTGTTGATGAAAACCCGTCATTCAAGCGTCAAATTGATTAGATTAAAATGAAGATATGCAGGAATCTCGGTATTCAAAGGAAACTTAAACATACTTTTCCTGGATCAACTTTGAAAATTCGATTTCACTGCTTTTGTTTTCTATAGTTTTAGTTTTGTTTTCTATAGTTTTTATTTCATTTATATTTTCTTTTCTTCTCCCTTTTGCTCTACTCTCTCTGAGTAAGTGATTATTTTAATTTTTTTCCTCTCAGTAAGTGACTCGTTTGTCTTCCCCCTTCTTTACAGGCCAATGCGCCTTTGGGGGAATAGTAAAGTGTAATGTTTTATGTGTATTTTATGATGATTAAAGCTTATATTATCTTAAAACGATTCATTACCAAGCTTCTTGGGAAAAAATACGAAGTTACAATAGGAAATATGGGTTTCCTCAGACACATTAAATTTGATACTGTAATTTTCATCAAAACTCAACTCCAATTCAGAGGGCTTTCCCTCCCTGAAATTACACGAATATTCTTATGCAAATAACTTTCGACAGGCAACTTTAAACTTAATGAATTTTACATATTTTGAATCGGTATGTAGATATTAGTTTCAAATTCTAATTTTCCACAGTTTCGGTTACTGTTAACAAGGACCCACTAAGTGGCGTCAATTCGCGAAAACGTAGGAGAGTATTTTTTGAAATCTCACGAGAATACTTAAAAAGGCCTTTCTAAAAAAAAAATATCGAAAAATGTTTTTCAAAACCTATGAGGGGGCAAAAGAGGGGAGGCTAATATCCCTCTTCCCCAGATGGGGACAGAGCACAAAGAGAGAAAAATTCTAATTTTTGGAGAAGTCTTCGGCATAGAAATCCCAAGCATCTGAGATTTCATACAACACCTCTTAAAATCTATAACTACAATAAACTTTGTCCCCATATGTTTCCTCCTTATGCCAAGCTTACAAACGTAACCAGAACTTAAAAGGGAGGTTCGTAATTAGCATAAATTTCCAAAAAAAATTCTCTTTTTACTGTTTCGTTTTCCTGAAAATCACGTTTTCTAAATAATAATAAAAAAAAATAAAAAAAAAAATTCGCTGATATTCAGCTTCTTATAGTGTTTTTTTTTTTGTACAGCAAATCCAAACAAAAAGCCGCAAATAAAACATATTTACTTCTTTTTCCGCTGCCTTCTGTCTGCAACTCAATACAAGGTTGTAAAACTCTATAAAACGCACTCCGCTTCTCTATAAAGGTTGAATTATGCATATTTACAAATAAAATGAAATGAAAATATTAGAAATAACAAGTAAAACTTTCAACTAAGACAATAAAAGTGACTTTATATACTGCTAAAAGCCCAAGTATTTCGGCATTACGCATGGAAAAAAGAAGAAGAAGAAAATGAAGTAATGCAGCTAAAACTTAAAAAAATACAACAATACAAAGAGATAGGAAAAAGCTAATTTAAAACCCGTTAGGGGCACAAATTCAGAAGGGGGCAGAGTCCCTGCCCCCTGACCAAGAGGGGCAATATCGAGGGATTCTTTTGTCCAAGGGGCAGGGAGAAATTGGCCCCCTCCGAATATTTTCGAAAAATCCTTTTTTGGTATTTTCATTGAAAAATAATTGCAAAAAAGATCCCCCATGGACTTTGAAACACGACTTTTCAATGTCTTGAAATGTTTAAAAAAACATGTTTAGTTCTAAAAAACTGAAAAAAGTCCATGCCCCATCCCTAAAATTTCCTGAAGTTGTGCTCCTGAGCCCATTGCTTGAAAAAAACAAAACAAAAAAACAAGCCTTTCAACATGACCTCCAATAAAATATTTACAAAAATCAATCCAAAAAAGAAAAAAACTCACCACAAATATTGGTACAAACAAGTGGAAATCTAAATTATGACTAGAGGGCCATACAATCTAGAAAACAAACTTAATTTAACTCTTGGAAAATTCCCTTATCTTGGATTAAGGGCTTGCATGTCTTAATGTACACAATGGATATTCCTGATCCTTGATAACCTGTTTATGACCACCACATTTACATTTTAGGCATCGATAATAAGGTAGATTTACCATTGATTGTCAGGTCAAAAGTTTATAACTTTATTGTTGGTTTTCTTTTTAAAACCGTTTAAATACAACCAACATATTTATCAGATAAGGCAAAAGCTAGCTGGCTTTAAAAGGACAACAGTAATTAAAAAAAAAAATTCTAGGAAGCTTCAAAACTGATATTGGGGAAAGATGAATGATTTAACAACTTAAAAAAATTCTGCAAATTTCGACAGATATCTATTTCAGATAGATATCTATTACGGATCAAACACAAAAATCGACCATTTTTGAAATAACAAAACTTAATACTTGTTCCACTATACAACTTCCAAGAGATTTGCCTCAAGACACAAGCTCTTCCATTCTCTCTGGCTCTATTATAATACTTATTATTAAGCTACTTTAAAATAAAAGTTCAACATAGGGATAAAATCCTTTTTAGACAGTGTATAGAAATTCACAAAAATACCAGATATTTCGGTCACATATACAGTGACCGTCATCAGTAGTAAAACTACTGATGACGGTCAGTAGTAAAATCATCAGTAGTAAAACTACTGATGACGGTCACTGTATATGTGACCGAAATATCTGGTATTTTTGTGAATTTCTGTACACTGTCTATTAAAAAGGATTTTATCCCTATGTTGAACTTTTATTTTATCGTCATGGAAAGGCAGTGTGGTCTCCGAAATTATTTAATCTACTTTAAAAAAGTTTTGAGAATTTGAATATGTAAATGCCTTTCAAAAAGACTAGTTTTCCACAAATACTTTAAAAAGAAAAAAAACATACCTTGCTCGATTCCACTATGAGGCAGCAGACAGAGATCCTGCGTTCTCGTGATTTGTTGCCTTGTTCATTGTGATACAAATTAATAATTGAACTATCCTGTGGGACGTTTTTAAGACGTGAGTTTTCTTTTATTTTATTTTTCTATACCGTTTTTGTTTTTCCCTTTTTTATATATGTGTTTATTTAAGGTCAGTTTTTGTTTGTTCTTTTTCCCATTAGTAAGAGCTTCCGCGCGTGAATCCGAAATATTCCGACTTTTGTTATATTATTAGCGAGAAAAAGATCATATTTTTTACATTTTCATTTTCTTATTGAAAATTATACCAGTCTTTCTATATTTTCATTTCGTTTTAACTATAAAATCAAGCACCCTCAGCTGAAGAGCAAAAGAGCTACCAGTAAATAAGCTCCAAACAAAAATTCTAAGAGCAACAATTGCATACAAAATCTGTACAGCAAGAACTGCTAACTTGTACACGGGTGCCCATAAGGGGGGCAGGGGGACCCCCTAAAATTCAGCTCATGGGAACCAATGAACTTTCACTATTTTGAATTATTTTAGAGATGAAAGATTCTTGTAGACATTTTGGGATGGCAAGATTACAGCCTGTAATACATTCATCTCTATCCCTGAAGTAACAGAAAAAGCAGCAGAAAAGTCACATAAATACAGTAGGAAATAACAACCATGCCGTACTTCTAACTTTCTTCAAATTGTACGCACTTCCAACTTTCTTCAACCAAACATACTTCGAATTCTTACTTTGTTACCATAATCAATATTTTTCTTTCCGGTTTGTGCTATCAGTCATGTTGTGTCTATTGTGCTGTCAAATGTATTATTATTAGGGATACTTACTTACTTAAGACGAGGTACAGGCTATTCCCAGCAATGGGTTAAATTAAATGGCGAAGCAGAACACCATCGTGGGAGGAGCCTCTATAGGAGAACAACTGCGAACGCCGGAGGATCGAGATATGAACAACGGCCTCTGTAAACAACCGAAGGCCTGTGGGACTATCGGTGAACCAAATTCCCACGAAACACCGTGAAATGTCGGACCAGAATAAGACATGAGGATTACCCACAAAGAAGAGCAAAGAGAGAAAATGACAAGAGTTATAGCTGAGTATTCAGGGTTCTATCAGTAGTTTTTCTTCTAAAAGTAATAGAGTCAAGGTGACTATCACCATTTTCACTCTCTTTGACTTCTCTATGATAACGTACGCAAACTCACACTCCGTTAAAGTTACTCGTAGTGGCTACTTTCCGGATGGAATAGGTCTAATAGTTGTATTTGACGAACAAGGTTACTTATGGCCCTTGCGCAATGAGATTTTACTACTACCAAGATTTGACTACCACCAATTTAAGCCAATCAGAATTTTCCATAGAACTTTTCAACCAACCAAAAAATCCTATGAAAAACTTGCTTGGCTCAAATTAACGCTAGCTATATCTCGGTATTAGTAAAATCACTGTGAATAGGCCTTTATTAACTTGACTGCTTTTAGTAAGCTCAACACTAGTCACAACCTTTCAGTTTTATAGATCATAGGCAGCGCAACCGCACTGCTAAAGTAAAGAACGATGTTGGCAAAGTGCATCGTTTTTTGGGGGGAGGGCAGGGGGGTTAGACCAGGGCTAACTTCAAAAGGATTCATTCGATTGGAAATTGGAGTGACTAGTGCCCTTTTTAATAGTCGAAAGTGATTGGAAGGCAACTGTAATACCCCTTCCACGCCCACCATTTCCCCAAACACATCCAATAAAAATTTTGAGATGGCCATTTTGTTCAGCGTAGTTGATTTCCAGATATAAATTATGTTTTTGAGAAGGAAACTCCTCCACAACCCTCAGGGCAAGGGTTGTAAGTTATGCCCTGGGGGCATATGAGATTTTTATAGAAAGCGTTGTCGTAGTAACTTCAAAAAAAGGCTCATTCGATTGGAAATTCAAAGGGCTAGTGCCTTTTTTAATAATAGTCGAAAGTGATTGGAGGGCAACTAACCCCCCTCTCACGCCCACCTTTTCACCAAACACATCTAATCAAAATTTTGAGATAGCCATTTTGTTTAACGTAGTTGAAAGTTTGGAAAACTAGATCTTTGAGGATTACAACCCCCCCCCCCCCAGCCCTCAGGGCAAGGGTTATAAGTTATGCCCTGGCGGCATATAAGGTTTTCATAGAAAGTCTTGTCGAAGAAACTTCAAAGGGGCTCATTCGATTGGAAATTGAAATTGCTAATCCCCTTTTTAATAGTCGAATGTGATTGGAAGGCAACTGACACCCCTTCCACACCCACCATTTATCCAAACACATCCAATCAATATTTTAAGATAGCGATTTTGTTCAACGCAGTTGAAAGTTCTGGAAATTAGGTCTTTGAGGATGATAACCCCCTCAAAGCCCTCAGGGCAAGGGTTATAAGTTATACCCTGGGGGCACATAAGGTTTTCATTGAAAGCTTTGTCGTAAAAACTTGAAAAAGGGTGAATTCGATTGGAAATTCAAAGAACTAGTGCCCTGTTTAATAGTCGAAAGTGATTGGAGGGCAACTAACCCCTCTCTCACGCCCACTTTTTCCCCAAACACATACAATCAAAATTTTTAGATAGCCATTTTGTTCAACGTAGTTGAAAGCTTTGGAAATTAGGTCTTAAAGGATGGTAACCCCCCCCCCCCCACAACCCTCAGGGCAAGGGTTGTAAGTTATGCCCTAGGGGCATATAATATTTTTATAGGAAACGTCGTCGTAGAAACTTCAAAAGGGGCTCATTCCATTGGAGATTGAAATGATTAGTGGCATTTTTATTGGTCGAAGGTAATTGGAGGGCAACTAAACCCCTCTCACGCCCACCCTTTCCCCAAACACATCCAATGAAAATTTTGAGATGGCCATTTTGTTCAGCGTAGTTGATTTCCAGATATAAATTATGTTTTTGAGAAGGACACTCCCCCACAACCCTCAGGGCAAGGGTTGTAAGTTCTGCCCTGGGGGCATATAAGATTTTTATAGAAAGCGTTGTCGTATTAACTTCAAAAAAGGCTCATTCGATTGGAAATTCAAAGGGCTAGTGCCCTTTTTAATAGTCGAAAGTGATTGGAGGGCAACTAACCCCCCTCTCACGCCCACGTTTTCCCCAAACACATACAATCAAAATTTTTAGATAGCCATTTTGTTCAACGTAGTTAAAAGATTCGGAAATTAGGTCTTTAAGGATGACAAGCTCCCTCCCCCCCCCAGCATCCTAATTGGAGGCTTTGGAGGGCAACTAACCCCCCTCTCACGCCCACCATTTCCCCAAACACATCCAATAAACAATTTTGAGATATTCATTTTGTTCAACGTAGTTATAAGTTCTGGAAAGTCTTTTAGGATGACAACCTCCTCGGAGCCCTCAGGGCAAGGGTTTTAAGTTATACCCTAAGGGCATATAAGGATCTTATAGAAAGTGTTTTCGTAGAAACTTCAAAAAGGGCTTACTTGACTGGAAATTGAGAGGGCTAGTGCCCTTTTTAATAGTCGAAAGTGAATGGAGAACAACTAACCCCCCTCTAACACCCACCATTTCCCCAAACACATTCAATTAGCATTTTGAAATAGCCATTTTGTTCAACGTAGTTGAAATTTCTGGAAATTATGATTTTGAGGATGAAAAACCTCACAAACCCCTAAAGGCAAGGGTTGTAAGTTATGCCCAGGGGGCATATTATGGTTTTATAGAAAGCGTTTTCATAGATACTTCATACAGGGCTCATTCGATTGGAAATTGAAAGAGTTAGTGTAAGTTATGCCCTGGGGGCATATATGGGTTTTATAGAAAGCGTTTTCACAGAGACTTCATAAAGGGCTCATTCGACTGGAAATTGAAAGGGTTAGTGCCCTTTTTAATAGTCGAAAGTGATTGGAGGGCAACTAGCTCACCATTTCTCCAAACACATCCAATCAAAATTTCGAGATAGCCATTTTGTTCAACGTAAATGAAAGTTCTGGAGATTAGGTCTTTGAGGATGACACTCCCCCCAGAGTCCTCAAGGCTAAGTTTGTAATTTATGCCCTGGGGGCATATAATGTTTTTATAGAAAATGTTATCGTAGGAACTTCAAAAAAGGTTCATTCAATTGGGAATTGAAAGGGCTAGTGCCCTTTTTAATAGGCTAGTCAAAAATGATTGGAGGGCAACTAACCTCCTTCTCACGCCCACCCTTTCCCCAAACGCATCAAATAAAAATTTGAGACAGCCATTTTTTTCAACGTAGTTAAAAGTTCTGGATATTATGTCTTTGAGGATGATCAAGCCCCCCCCCCCCCACAAACCCCTCAGGGCAAGGGTTGTAAGTTATGCCCTGGGGGCATATAAGGTTTTTATAGAGCGTTGTAATACAAATTTCGAAAACTTTGAAGGGATAGTGCCCTTCTTAATAGTCAAAAGTAATTAGAGGAAAACTAAAACCCCTTCCACGCCCACCATTTCCCCAAAAACATCCAAAAAAGTTTTGAGATAGCCATTTTGTTCAATGTAGTTAAAAAGTCCAGAAATTATGTCTTTAGTGATGAAACTCCCCCACAGCCCTCAGCGCAAGGGTTGTAATTTATGCCCTGGGGGCACATAAGGTTTTATAAAAAAGGTTGTCGTAGAAACTTCAAAAAGGGCTCATTCGATTGGAAATTGAAAGCGCTAGTGTCCTATTTAATAGCCGAAAGTGACTGAAGGGCAACTAACGCCCCTCTCAAGCCTAACATTTCCCCAAACACATCCAACCAAAATTTTGAGATAGACATTGTGTTCAACGTAGTTGAAAGTTCTGGAAATTAGGTCTTTGCCAGCGTTGTCGTAGAAACTTCAAAAAGGACTCATTCAATTAGGAGTGAGGGCTAGTGCCCTTATTAATAGTCAAAAGCGATCGGAGGGTGAATCGGAGGGTACCTCCGATCGGAGGCGATCAGAGGTATCCCCCCCATACCCATCATTTCCCTAAACACTTCCGATCAATATTTTGATATAGTAATTTTGTGGAACGTAGTTGAAGGGTCCGGAAATTATGTTTTTGGGTATGGTTGTAAGTATACCCTAGGGGCATATAATGTCATATAGAAAGTGTTGTCGTAAAAAAATTCAAAAAGGGCTCATTCAATTGGAAATTGAGAGGGCTATTGCCCTTTTTAATAGTCGAAAGTAATCAGAGAGAAAATCCCCCCCAAACGCCCAAACATTTCCCCAAAACATTTTCGATGAACATTTTGATATGACCATTTCGTTCAACGTAGTTAAAAGGTCTGGAAATTATGTCTTTGAGGATGACAGCCCCCCATAGCCCTCGTGACAAGGGTCATAAGTTATGCACTAGGGGCATATAACGAGTTTATAGAAAGTTTTGTCGTAGAAGTTTCAAAAAGGACTCATTCGATTGGAAATAAGAGGATTAGTGCCTTTCTTATTAGTCGAAAGCGATCAGAGGGCAAATATCTCCCTCCACGCCTATCATTTCCCCAAACTCTTCCAATCAAAATTTTGATATAGCCATTTTGTTAAGCCTATCAAAAAGGAGTGGAAATTATGTCTTTGAGGATAAAAAATCCCCCCAGCACTCAGGGCGAGGGTTGTCAGTTGTTCCCTGGGGACATACAGGATTTTTATAGAAAGTGTGGTCACGTAAACTTCAAAGGGGGCTCATTGGATTGGTAATCAGACGCTCTAGTTCTCTTTTTAAGAGTCAACGCGACCAGAGGGCAGCTACCCTCTGACCCCTACACACACGTCATATTGTCCCGAAATGGGTCTAATAGAAATTTTGAGAAGCCATTCTATACAAAATAGTCTAAATATCATATAACAAGGCTTATGGGGTTGAAAAAAACCCCTGAGATTAGATACAAGGGTTGTAAGTTATGCCCAGAGAATATTAAAGGTTTTATGGAAGGGATGGTTCTTTAACTTCAGAAGAGACTCAGTCTTTTTCCCTGAAAAAGACTATGTCAATATAAAAACGAACAGAAATTAATCAAAAAAACTTGTTGCACAAAAAAAGTAAAGAACTCCATTAAACCAAAAATGAATCAAAATAGAATCAAATAATCTACCAAGCATACAACTACCACAAATCAGTATAAGTATCAATAAATAAATGAAACTCAAAACGAACATAAATTAAAATAAGTCAAACTCAAAACGAGCAGAAATTAATCTGAGTAGGGTTCTAAACCCTATGCTTTCTAAAAGCCAGGATATAATTTGTACTTTACTATAAAAAAAAATATTTTAAATGTTTTCACTTATAACTTTAAGAAAACAAAAATTAATAAAGATTTTAAGGAATAAATATCAGCATATGTATATTAAACTGACAATGCACATTTTTTTCAGTAAATTCATTTGAATTTTTTTCAGTAAAGTACAAATTATATTCTGGCATGTCAGGTTGGTTGAGTGGTTGGAGTGGCATGTCAATGTTGTTTCATTGCTGGTTTTTTTTTCAGTGAATAATGCCAGAAAAGGTATTTTTCAATGTAAATAATCCCAAAAAAGGTGTTTTTCTAAATCCGAGGAGAAATTTTTTTTGGACAGGTCCAATACCGCCTCCCCTCCCTGTATACCCCCCAAGTAATGGTAAAGTAGGGGATGAAAGTAAAGTGATGAAATGCCCTTTTAGGAAGTTTTTTTGGTTCTAAGCTGACAGTGTATTTTAGAACCGTCTTTAAGAAGTGCTTCACCATTAAAAATAATTCTTCTTTGGATACACCGTTTAAAAAGTACGTTTAAAACAGCAAAAACAACGCTGAAGTTTTTTTAGTGCTTTAAAAAGCTTCTTATTCTAATTCAACAGCTCTTGTGTTTCAGCGGTTGTTCTTAAATTATTTTTCATAATTTAGTGCAAAGAGCGAAAAATTCAGGAAGGGGAGCCCTTCTAATAAACAGAATAATTTCCGCTTGTTTTAAGTTTTAAGGTTGCTCCTAAATTTCAGCTGAATTTTCTTTTCTGATCATTTTTCAAATCAAGCCCAAACCTAACCGAAATATGGTGTAGAATACCGGCCCAATGAGCCCCCAATTTCTTACTATTAAATTGAATACATCAGCAATTGTAAATTAAATTAAAGCCCTCTGCTTTTTCAGTTTTTCTGCTGAAGAATTAAAATGTTGGACTGTAATTAAAATTTAGGATAAATTTGACGATTTTCTCAAAATGTTCGAGGATAAATGGGCATTAAAAGTCACTCTTTGAAGCATTCCTCCCCGTCTAAAGAATTACCCATCACCCCTGCTTCATAATCGCTTATGCGCAATTACACATCCCTGTATACAATTTTATGAAAGATAAAGCAAAAAAGTTTAGTTAAAAATGAATATCAGAATCATTTTTCTACAATAAGAAGAGAGCTATCCCACTGCAGCACCATTATTCAAGCTTATTCCAAACGAAGGGAGGTAAGAGGGTTATTTATTGCCCCCCCCC
>JAQQPU010012092.1:0-16748 GCA_029168905.1 Artemia sp. Kazakhstan ARC1039
TTCTTGGAAATTTTTAATTCCAACATTCAGAACTGCTTACTTAGGTCATATGCATTTTATATGTTTCGTTTCATTAATCAATCTTATATTTTCCACAAATATTTTAAATATCGTTCGAATATTTGTAATAATTGATTAACATTCAAATGTTCAACTATTCTAAACAAGAAAAGAGATTCTAAATGAAATGAAGCCTTACACTTTCAACAATATAACTTAATAAAAATACAGCTTATTTATATTATTAAAACAGGACAACGAAATCAAATAATAATTATAAAATGAAACCTTTTTAACGACACAAATTTTGAGAATTCAAGTTTAAAAACAAAAAAATTGTAGAACACAAGATTGAAATACATAGAAAAAAAATTTCAGCAAAGAAAAAGAAGAGAAAGAAAGATAGAAAGCCAGTTCAAAATCCTTTAATATCGAAATACTTGACAACGATTATCGACAAGGTAATTTCATCCTGAACAAAATAATACGTACTTAACACAGTTTAAGTTTTTCACAGCCCAATTTTCAGATACAAAATAGTTTTAACTGCTTTCCTAGTTTCCAGAATAGTAATTTTTAGTATATGTTTCATTCATACATATCTTTACGCATAAAAAAAAATTAAAAGTAAGAAATATATTTTAAATCATTATACGAATGAAAACCAAAATATTGCGAATTTTCTAAAAGGAAATAGTTGTAAAATTTGAATGAAGTAAATATAAAATTAACATGATGAAATTAATATAAAATTAAAGTATGAACAGTCAAAACATTTTATGGCTGTTGATTCCCTCTCATTTGGGCCTTGTGGAGTCTCACTTCTTCTTCAAACTTTTCCCTTTGCTGTTTTGTCATTCGTCCTAATTTTGGAGCTAAAAGGAGAAAATAGTATTTTAATGCTTTGAGACCTCAAGAATTTCGGTATATAGGCTTTCTGTACTTTTTTTTATAATTTTATTTTTATATAGAAACGAACATGAAGATGTCTAAAAATAATTAATCGTATCCAGCTCAAGAATTATGCTTGAATACTCAAGGGGAGCTGAAAATGTTTCGGAGCACCTCGACTTGGAGCGTCAAAGGTCACAACCGATATTTTTGGGTTTCCAGAAAATTAAAGACATATGGGTCTGTTTTGAAAATATTAAGCGACACTCTATTAATTATTTATTTGAGTGAAATATAGGCAAAGTGTCACAGACAAAACTGTAAAAGTAGCAAAAGAAAGGTGCCGAAACTTAAAACCAAAAGATTGGGATTCAGTTTATCTTAATTATTTTATCATTTAGTTTCTTAGGTGTTAGAGATAAGGAGCCCTTGACGTGTCTAGTTTCTCTAAAAATAGGTTATTTTCTCTAGACCAGGAAATCAATTCGAATCATACAGTCCAAAATAAAACTTTCACAACCTATTTTACAAAGTGTTTGTACAAATGCAATATTTTTTTATTAATTATTCGTATATTCCTCCACAAAGAAAGTATTGACATTACTGTTGATTTCAATGAGTAAAAAGAAAAAGAAACTCCTTACAAGCTAATAAAAGGTACTATCTTTTCACGCTGATATGGTTAAGTGTAAAGTAGTGGTGGCCTTGGGATTTTAAGACGTTTTCAACATTTTTTACCTTCTCATATTTTAGTTCTTTCATATCATTCTTTGATTGCGCCGTATATAAATTATAAATGTATGAAATGGAGTAGTAATTTTACGTGCAATTTTAAACGAGTGCAGATTCAGCAAAATAAAGCAGTGAGGTTAATTGGTAAGTATGATACAAGGGTTTAAAGTACAAAGTCAATTTTTAGGAAACTTAGGATTTTGAATATTGGTTAGATTAGAGATTTTCATATTGATATATTTCACTATTTGTGCTTCAGAGCTTGAATGGTTTATCGACTGATATTTTTAATAATATTTTTCGTTTTAATTCATTTTATCATGGAAATGCTATGAGAAATGATGTAGACCTGGTAAGTGAGCCAAGAAGTACGGTTCGTTCTGGCCATATGGCAAGGCACATGTGTCCAATGGTCTGGAATACCTTTCCAGACTCAATTCGCGACGCAGAAAGTGTGCAGCAATTTAAAAACCAGTTAAAGCAGCATCTCCAAGCGGACGGTTGGTGAGTGTGGGGCTGGATGACGAGAGGGGACAATTTAAGTAATTTTGTGGTGTCAAGATCTTACAAATCAAAGTCAAACAGAAGTTTGGAGAGAACTTTGATGACAATCTCATCAATGCTCTTAAATCACTGATCAGAGTAGAATGAAGAAAGATGTTTCCGAAAAAAAAACAAAAAGCCTAAGAAGTAAGATCAGGGTCGAAAAAATGTAAGATCTTGGCACAACGATTTGCCAAAAAGTTATAATTTTGACTCATATCTAGATGGAACCAAGACGGGATAAATTTTGAACCTTTTTTCTTTTATCATGCTTTTCCAATTAACAATGTTAAATTTTGTTTCTAAGCTTTGACAAATTTCATTAATAATACTAATCTTATACCAAAACAAGCCCCTCAACACAAGCAACAGAATTTTAAAGGAACTATCGATCAGCAGAGTATCATATCGTCACTTTTTCAAAGCCCAGAAAATACTTGCCGAATAAATGGGGATTCACATTGGCTATCACACTGGTGCATGACAATTAAAACTTTTTTCTGATATCCAATCCAAGACCATTTCAAATTCTTACGGTAATAAGCTTGGTGACGGAATGGATACGTGAAAGAGCCAGATTATGATCTGAAAGCTGTTGTTCTGGAAAATTACGTTTTCCTTCAAATGTAAATTCACGGGACCTAGGGGTTCCAGGACGGATTCTCATCAGAAAGCGGGCTCGTAAGCAGCAGAATGTTGTAATCCCACGGTAGCTAAGGCTCTTCACATTTTTCAAAAAATTGGTCTGGTTTTCAAGCAGTTTTCAACTTTCTACTCCGGAACTGATGCATCTATGAAGTGATTTCCAACTAGAAGCAACCCTTCGGTTGGAACAGAATTTTCTGAGGATGTTTGGAAACCAGGAGAAGGTTTTTTTTTCTAGTCTGCCAAGCTTTAAAACCAAATTACTTGATATGGCAGGATTTTCGAACATACAAAATGTCGCCAACTTTAGACGTTTAACTTTAGACGTTGGGAAACAATTTTATTTCAATATGGAGTGGAGAATCTTCAGTTGTAAATTCAAGGTGTTAAATTTATAGATTTCCTGTAAAATGTGAAGGCTGAAATGGTAAGGCAAAAAACATAAATGGTAAGGTAAGACGTAAATTTTATTTGAGAAAACACTGAAAATTACACTCAGGATGAGTTTAGACCTTGGAGACACTAGGTTATTATTAATAATATCCAACCAAAAAAGTAACAGAATATGAAACTGGAAAATAAAATCATTATATTTGTAAAGAACGGAAGAATTTGCAAAAACATAAGATTTTTGTTCGGGTTGGATACAAAAAACAACTTTACAATACACTATTGTATACTATTCACACGGCAGATAAACCTTTCTTAGGTGTACAAGACCACTGTCCTCCTCCCCCCCCCCCGGGCGCGGCCTTTGCTTTAGTGGAAGCTGTAATATAGTAAGACTGGCCCATAGGACATAGCCCCTGGAAATAAAGAAAAGTTTTGAAAGAAATTGATTAAGGAAAAAAAAATTGTCATTTGAAGTTGGTTACACTTAACCAGAAAAAGTAATGAAAAAAGAACATTCTTGGGAACTGCGAAACTGAGCCGGAAACCCGTACACAAATGGCGGAACCCGTACAGTTACTCCTTTATAGCCATCGAATTTGATCGTTACTTACAGGGTCCTTAGAATAAGCACCGCTCTTAGAGTACGTACCCTTACTTAGATTAATTTTGAAGGGGAGAGGCAGATTATGCTTTTAAATATCTAAGAGGGGACAAATTGGTCGTTTACGAAATGAAAATGCCCCAAAAAGGCATTTTCCATTGAAAATACCAAAAAGATTTGTTTTTCAAAATATAGGAAGGACAAAAATCCATGGGACACAAATTCCCCTGCCCCTCCCAGCTACTCCTTTATAGCCATCTTATAAAGAGAGATAATGAATGGCAGATTGCCTATATTATATAAGTCAAAGGCAACGCTATAGCGTTGCCTATAGTAAAGGCCATACGGCTCCAATGTTTTAATATTATTAATTAAAAAAAAAAATTTCCACAAAATAAGTTTTTCAAAGAAAAGTAAAGAACTCCATTATACAAAAAATGAGCAAAAATAAATCAAATAATCTACCAAGCGTGAAACTACCACAAACCAGCATCGATAAATAAATGAAACAAAAACGAACAGAAATTACAATAAATAACCGAGTCAAACTCAAAACGAGCAGAAATTAACATAATTTGGGGCAAAACCCCTAGGCCTTCGCAAGGCCAGAACAATATTTGCGCTTTGCTGAAAAGTATAAATATTTTTACTTTTATAACTTTAATAAATCAAATAATATTAACATTTTGATTACTAAATATCAGTATATGTATATTAAACTGACAATGCACATTCATTTGTATTTTTTCAGTAAAGTACAAATTTTGTTCTGGCCTTGGTAAGGCATAGGGGTTTCGAGGGCTACTCATATTAATTTCTGCTCGTTTTGAGTTTGACTCGGTTATTTATTGTAATAATAATAATTATAGTAATTATTGTAATTTCTGTTTGTTTTTGTTTCATTTATTTATCGATGCTGATTTGTGGTAGTTTCGCGCTTGGTAGATTATTTGATTTATTTTTGCTTATTTTTGTTTAATGGAGTTCTTTACTTTTCTTTGAAAAACTTATTTTGTGGAAAAAGTTTTTTTTAATTAATTTCTGTTCGTTTTATATTGACATAGTCTTTTCAGGGAAAAAGAAGATTATACTTTAAATCTTTTCGTTTTTTAAGACTTTATAGTTTGGGCTGCTATTTGTATGCTGGAGAAAAATTTCCAGCAATTTTTTACAACATATACAATTTTAAAAATCCGGACACAAATAGAACTGTTTAATTTAGTTTCATACCTCCTCTAGTTGACCTGAAATGGAAAACTTGACACCATTCGTGAAAAAAATCTGTTTACGTTCTTTGATATCTTTGGTAAACTTACGCTATTTTGATTTGGTTAAATTTTAAGAGCAGAAGATGCCCCGAAAGTTTGAACATAATACCCTCAGTCGTTCTTGGGATACAGCTGAGATTCCTTATTGGGAATTAGCATTATCACAGTGCATTTAATAATAATAATAATAATTTAATTACCCACCATCTACAAAAAGATTATAATGAAGCACAACAAAAAAGAAAAAGGAAACCAACTTCAAAAAAAAAAAAATAAATAAATAAAAATAAAGATACGAAATTCAAACAAATGCAGGTGGAAAACGACGTCTCATCAATCTGACTTTGAACACTGAATTGTACCGAATGGTCGACCATTGCTTGGATGGCTCCGTAAGTCTTTATTTTTCCAGTCGAGAATTCCGGTTTCGCTTGGATATATACAGTAAAAATTTTGCATACTTATAGTAGCACTTTCGAATTTTTTCACAGTCTGTCACTGTCAGGACATGGGATGCACCGGCAAGGTAGATTACATGTGGCTGGAAAACTGAACGATAAATTGAGGCTAGAGATTTCCTGGAGTAGCGTCCGCGATTTGGCACTAAAGACCAGTAAGCACGTTTAATGGCGGAGGTTGTTTGCTTGACGATGGATTGCCTGGTTTTATCGATCGTTTCTGCAATCATGATATCCAGATATCGTAGCTCAGAAACTGCAGGGACTGCATGATTGCCGAGGGTCAAAGATTCACTTTTAGGTGCGTTGAAGGTTAAAAACTCGCACTTCTCTATATTGATAGAGAGCCCGATAGAAAGAAAGTCACTGTGGAGTCGACTCAGGTTATCTTGTAAGTCAGCTTTCGATCTACTGGTCAGAAGGACGTCGTCAGCGTATGCAAGGTAAGACATGTCGGTACCGTGAAGTAGAAGGGAGGGCGAGATGCGGTCCAGAATCTTGGAAATCGTATGTTTGAAAATGAGAGGACTAAGAACGCTCCCTTGCCTCACACCTCTTTTGATTTTGGCGGGATCTGATGTTCTATCTTTCCATTTGGCAGAAACTATTGAATTTTCGTACCAGAATTTCAATGTTTTCACTATTCTCGCACTTACACCACTCAGCAGTAGAGCATTCATTGCTTGCATGTGGTTGACGCTGTCGAACACTTTTGAAATATCAATAGTACACATATAGAGAGGTGACTTGTTTCTCTCTGAGTCCATAAGTACGTTAGCAAGAACGCGATGAGCCTCTGGACAACCGAGACCTTTCTGGAAGCCAAGTTGATTATCCCCGAAATCTCCAGTATCTAGCTCAGAGAAGATCATATACTCAAACACTTTGCTCAGGATGCAAGGGACTGTTATGGGTCTGTAAGAATTACAGTCATTGGGATCTTTTCCTTTCTTGGCGATAGAAGTGATGACTCCTTTCAGGAAATTGTTTGGTACAAAACCCCTGGTGATGCACATCTGGAAGATAAACTGAAGGTGGGAATAGAAACTTTCAGGTAAGTGCTTGAGATGTTTTGTTGTGAGACTGTCGCCATCTGTCCCATTTTTTCCTTTGAAAAGTGCCTTTTTGACCGCAATTTTGATCTTTTCCAGGGATATGGGAACAACACAGCGCTGTCCCGAGAAGCGTGCAAGCCAGCTGGTGACTTCCTTTTCATACTGGTTGGTTATGGCAAGATTCTCGTCTCCGTATACCGAAGTATAGTAACAGTGCCAGTCATGCAGTGTCAGGGAAGTATTAGGTCCATGCTCGTCCGGTCTAATTAGACTTCGCCATGATTTCTTGTTCTCAGTGAACTGTTGCCCGATAATACGGTACTTTTTCATCTCAGCTTTGTATTTGCGTTTTGTACTCCGTTTCAGCTAGAATACAGTCCCGCCTAACGGTCTTCCGCAAGCAATCCAAATGTTTAGCCACATTTTAGCACATCGTTTAGCCGTCTGGAGTTCGATGGATTCGGAACACATTGGTTTCTCTGTCCCAATTTTGACTCTTCTTGTAGGAACCTCTTTCGATTCGACAGCTTTCAGAGCGTGGGTAACTTGATGATAGTAAGTGTTGAGTTCAATAGAGGCTGCCATGTTGGAAGGACCAGTACAGAGTAGATGAAACGGAACTTTTATGCAACTAATGACCGAGGCAACAGTGGCAATATATAGGGCAATATTACACTTCTGCCAGTTTTGCTTGTAGACCCACCTTCTGGAACAGGCGTTATTAGTGTTCTGTGCTGAATGCAGGTGGAACGAAATTCCGGCATCGTCACTAATCGGATCGTTAGTACACACTGTAACTGGGAGGCCAGGGATGGATGTGGACGAAATTACATGGTCAATATTTGACGTATGACCACTAGTATGGGTGTACGTAAAATCCAGGGACTTCGGCCAGATATTGTAAGAGGGTGTGAGGCAGTTTAGAAAGATATCAGACAGGATATGGTCCTTGGTAGGGTCGCAGTTGAGGTCCCCAGCTATTAGCCACTTACTCCTACTACGCTCAAGAGACTCCAAATGTCGTCCGAGGGCATCTGCTGCTTTTGCGAATTTCGTTAGAGAGACAGTATTATTGTAGTTAGTGGGCATGTATACATTGATGAACTCGATTCCCTCAGCAGAGACACATAATAGATTACTGCTTCTAATCGACGGCTTAGCCGATAGTTCCTTCCTAGCGTATATTGCCAGGCCTCCAGACGGACGCCCTGCCGTAGATCTTGTGGGTTGTATGAAGACATCGTGAGACTGGGATCTGTTTAGGAAGTTTGTATTCAGTCCAGAAAGCATATGCTCCTGGATGAACATTACGTCATAAATCTGGAGAAGATCGTCTATGGCCTTTTCTTTATTGCAACAACCATTGATATTCAGACTAAGAGCTTTAAGAGACCTATTCATTGTTTACTCTTGTTTTTCAGAATCTCTCTTACTTAAGGGCATGTTAGGCTGAAGCAGACATGAGATTCTTCGCAAGAAACGCATTTGGGGTCTTCGTTGCATGGCGTGTCTTTGTTACTAGTGTGAGGTCCAGCACATCTAGAGCATCTGAGACTGTTCTTGCAGTTTTCAATGAGATTGTCGTAGCTTTGACATCTGAAACATCTTCTTGGGGCTTCCTTGTACTTCGTTACCCGAAAAAAGTCGTATCCAAGCTTGATTCCGTTAGACATGGCAAAGTTCATGGTCAGTTTATTTTTGAAAGTCAGTCTGACCGTTTCGCTTTGTCCGAAGCGGAGAGCTTCCTCTACAAGGCCTGGATTATGCTTTACCAGTTCATTAGCATCCACATCAACGGAAAGTCCTCTTATTATGCCAAACGATTTTTCTTCCCTCAGTTTGCACTTTATGCTGTTTTGGCTGCCACTTGGCAATTTTGCGGAAAGGACGCTAGGGGCCTCACTACAAAAAGCTTTGGCTTTTACAACGTCACTGAATTTGACTTGAAGCTTATTATTTCTCAGTTGCCTGACCCCTTGTATGCCATCTTCAGACTGCAGTTGACCAAATGTTTGTAGTCTAGTCAGGGGGTCCATACATGGAGCGTCTTCGACGATAACAGTACAAATCGGTTGCTCGTTGTTTGCTGCTGCTGTAGCGCCAGTGTCTGGGGAGGCAGTCAATTTAACCCCAGTCGTATACTGCTTGACCACGGACATAGTGCTCTTCAGATCCCGTATTTCTCCTAGCAGGATAGAGAAATTGCTCTCGGGGACCTGTGGGACTTGAGAAGGATGAGTGATGACAAAAGTTGGAAGTCGGATGTTGTTCCGGTCGCATTCAGCTAGCAAATCCAGGATTTCTGATGCCGCTGAATCTTTTGTTCGGCTTTTCATAGCCTGAGAGGCTCTTGCAGGGAATGTTATCTGAATGAGCTCCAATTTAGCGTCGCGTAATGCTGTTAACTCGATGAAATCACAAGTCATTTTCAACAGCAACGCTAGATCCAGCTTTCTGTTTGACTGGAGAAAGTTCAGAATTGGGTTGAGATGTAAATTCGTCTGTGTCATATTCAGCGCCGATAAGGAAGGGAAGCGTAGGTTTTTGCTACCTATTCCCAGCAGTTTAAGGGAGACCCAACTCCCGGCAGGTACGACGGCACTTGCAACAAGAACCCCCCCCCCTCTTCTGCTTGCTTATTCGGGAAATCGGCACTGTCGTCTTTTTTTTTGGGCTTTGGACTTTTGTACATTCACTACAGCACTTGACAACACCGCACATTAAAATTTGGGCACATTTTCAAAAGTTCAAGAATCACTCTCTGACAACACTGCATAGCGGAGGAGACGAGATAGAGGTTTGCAGTCTGGATTTTTATCACAGTCGATTCAATGAATTCTAGGGAGTCGATTGATATCTGATTCACGCGAAATCGGAAGCTTTTGCCGTTGAAACAATATTATTTCGCAACGAATAGCTCTTAGACGTGATCGCACCAGCGTTGCCAAAATATATATTTTGATTTAATCTTAAGGCAACATTTAGTTTTTAAACATGATGGAAGGATGGGCGGGGGGGGGGAGTGGAAGGGTGATTAGTTGTCCTCCAATCCCTTTCGACTATTAAAAAGGGCATCAGCCATTTCTATTTTCAATCGAATGAGCCCTTTTTGAAGTTCCCACGACAACACCTTTGATACGAAGTGTACTGGTCTAAACAACAACAACATCAACAAAAAATAATACATTATATCCACATCGATCTTTACTATAGAAATGTCAAGCCTTCCAATCACTTTCGACTATTAAAAAGGGCACTAGGCCTTTCGATTTCAAATCGACTGAGCCCTTTTGGAAACGACAACGCTTTCTATAAACACCTTATATGCCCCCAGGGCATTAATTACAACCCTTACCCTAAGGTCTGTTAGGGTGGTTGTCATCCTCTAAGACCGAATTTCCAGAACTTTCAACTACGTTAAACAAATTGGCTATATCAAAATTTTGATTGAATGTGTTTGGGGAAATGGTGGGCGTAAGAGGGGTGTTAGCTCTCCAATCACTTTCAACTATTAAAAATGACCTTAGCCCTTTCAATTTCCAATCAAACGAGTGCTTTTGAAGTTCCTACGACAAAACTTTCAATAAAAATCTTATATGCCCCAAGGGCATAACTTACAACCCTTGCCCTGAGTGCTGAGGGGGGGGGGGTTGTCATTCTCAAAGACCTAAGTTCCAGAACTTTCTACTACGTTGAACAAAATGGCTATCTAAAAATTGTGATTGGATATGTTTGGAGGAATGGTTGGCATGAGAGGGGGGTTAGTTACCCTCCAATCACTTTCGTCTATTAAAAAGGGCAATTTCAATTTCCAATCAAATGAGTCCCTTTTTAAATTTCTATAACAACTTTCTATAATAAACTTTATATGCCCCCAGGGCATAACTTACAACCCTTGCACTGCGGGCTCTGAGGGGGTTATCATCCTAAAAGACCTAATTTCAAGTACTTTCAACTACGTTGAACAAAATAGATATCTCAAAATTATGATTGGATGTGTTTGGGAAAATGGTGGGCGCCAGAGGGGCGTTAGTTGCTCTCCAATCACTTTCAACTATTAAAAAAGGCACTAGCCCTTTCAATTTCCAATTGAATCAGCCGTTTTGAAGTTTCTACACTTTCAATAAAAATCTTATATGTGTTGTAAGTTATGCCCAGGGCATAACTTACAACCCTTGCCATGAGGGCTGTGGGAGGAGGGGTTGTCATCCTTAAAGACCTAATTTAAAAAACTTTCAAATGCGTTGAATAAAATGGCTATCTAAAATATTGATTGGATATGTTTTGGGAAAAGATGGGTTTGAGAGGGGGGGGGTTGCCCTCAAATCACCTTAGAGTATTAAAAAGGGCACTAGCTCTTTGAATTTCCAATCGAGTGAGCCGTTTTTCAAAGTTTCTACGACAAAGATTTCAATAAAAACCTTATATGCCCCCAGGGCATAACTTATAACCTTTGCCCTAAAGACTGTGGGGGAGTGTCCTGCTCAAAGGTGTAATTTACTGAACTTTGAACTGCGTGGAACAAAATGGTTTTCTCAAAACCTTTATTGGATGTGTTTGGGGGAATGGTGGGCGTGGAATCGGTGTCAGTAGCTTTCCAATCACTTTCGACTATTAAATAGGGCCCTAGCCATTTCAATTTCCAATTGAATGAGGCCGTTTTGAAGTTTCTACGACAACGCGTTATATAAAAACCTTGTATGCCCCCTGGGCATAATTTACAACCCTTGCCATGAGGGCTGTGGGGGGGGGGGGTCTCATCCTTAAAGACCTAATTTCCAGAACTTAAAACTACGTTGAATTAAATGGCTATCTCAAAGTTTTGATTAGATGTGTTTGGGGAAAAGGTTGGCTTGAGAGGCGGGTTAGGTGAAGATTTCAATAAAAACCTTATATGCCCCCAGGGTATAACTTATAACCCTTGCCCTGAGGGTTGTGGGAGAGTGTCCTCCTCAAAAACATATTTTCTATCTGGAAATCAACTACGCTTAACAAAATAGCTATCTCAAAATTTTTATTGGATGTCTTTGGGGGAATGACGGGTGTGGGGGGGGACTAGTTGCCCTCCAATTACTTTTGACTATTAAAAAGAGCACTAGCCCTTTGAATTTCCAATCGAATGAGCTTTTTTTGAAGTTTCTACGACAACGCCTTCTATAAAAACCTTATATGCCCCCAGGGCATAACTTAAAACTCTTGCACTGAGGGCTCTGAGGGGGTTATCATCCTAAAAGACCTAATTTTCAGAACGTTCAACTACGTTGAACAAAATGGATTTCTCAAAATTTTGATTGGATGTGTTTTGGAAAACGGTGGGTGTGAGAGGGGCATTAGTCGCTATCCAATTACTTTCAACTATTAAAAAAGGCACTAGCCCTTTCAATTTTCAATTGATTGAGTCCTTTTTGAAATTTCTATAACAAATTTCTATTATAAACTTGATATGCCCCCAGGACATAACTTACAACCCTTGCAAAGAGGGCTCTGAGGGGGTTATAATCCTTAAAGACCTAATTTCCAGAACTTTCAACTACGTTGAACAAAATGGATATCTAAAAATTTTGATTGGATATGTTTGGGAAAATGGTGGGCGCGAGAGGGGCGTTAGTCGCTATCCAATCACTTTCAACTATTAAAAAACGCAGCAGCCCTTTCAATTTCCAATTGAATGATATCTTTTGAATTTTCTACGACAACGCTTTCAATACAAACTTTATATGTCCCCAGGGAATAACTTACAACCCTTTAAGACCTTATTGTCTGTCATCCTTAAAGACCTTATTTCCAAAACTTTCAATTATGTTGAATAAAATTGCTATCTAAAATATTGATTGGATGTGCTTGGGGAAAAGATGGGCGTTAGTCACTCTCCAATCACTTTCAACTATTAAAAAGGCACTAGCCCTTTCAGTATCCAATTGAATAAGCCCTTTGGAAGTTTTTACGCTTTCAATAAAAACCTTATATAACCCAGGGTATAACTTACAACCCTTGCCCTGAGGGCTGTGGAGGGGAGGGTTAGTCATCCTTAAAGACCTAATTTCTAAAACTTTCAACTACGTTGAATAAAATGGCTATCTAAAATATTGATTGGATGTGTTTGGCGAAAAGATGGGCGTGAGAGGGGGGGGGGATAGTTGCCCTCAAATCACTTTCGACTATTAAAAAGGGCACTAGCCCTTTGAATTTCCAATCGAATGAGCCATTTTTCAAGTTTCAACGACAAAGATTTCAATAAAAACCTTATGAGCCCCCAGGGCATAACTTATAACCCTTGCCCTGAAGATTGTGAGGGGAGTTTTCTGCTCAAAGGTGTAACTTCCCGAACTTTGAACTGCGTGAACCAAAATGGCTATCTCAAAATCTTTATTGGATGTGTTTGGGGAATAGTGGGCGTGGAAGGGGTGTCAGTTGCTTTCCAATCATTTTCGACTATTAAAAAGGGCACTAACCGTTTCAATTTATAATCGAATGAGCCCTTTTTGAAATTTCTACGACAACGCGTTATATAAAAACCTTATATGCCCCCTGGGCATAATTTACAACTCTTGCCCTGAGGGCTGGGGGGGGGGTTGTCATCCTCACAGACCTAATTTTCAGTTCTTAAAACTAAGTTGAATAAAATGGCTATCTCAAAGTTTTGATTAGATGTGTTTGGGGAAAAGGTGGCCGTGAGAGGCGGGTTAGTTACTCACTATCGACTATTGAAAAGAGCACTAGTCCTTTGAATTTCCAATCGAATGAGTCTTTTTTGAAGTTTCTACGACAACGTCTTCTATAAAAAACCTCATATGCCCCAAGGGCATAACTTACATCCCTTGCCCTAAGGGCTGTGTGGGACTGTCCTCCTGAAAAACATAATTTCTATCTGGAGATTAACTACGCTGAACAAAATAGCTATCTCAAAATTTTAATTGGATTTCTTTCGGGAAATGGTGGGCGTGGAAGGGGTGTTAGTCGCCTTCCATTCACTTTCGACTATTAAAAAGGGCACAAGCCACTCGAACTTCCAATTGAATGAGCCGTTTCTGCGACAACTTCTTTGATACGAAATGCCCCGCTCTAAAGGAAAAAAAAAATAATAAATAATACATTGTGCCATTATCGTTCTTATATGCCCTCCGGACATAACTTAAAACTCTTGCCCTGAGAGTTATGGAGGAGTGTCCTCCTCTTTACTTAGTCCCCGCTTCTTGTCTCGTTCTCGAATGTCCCCGTTCTTTACTTAGGATCCGCGATCGCGCTGCCTATGATTTATACAACAACTTTCTATATAAACCTTATATGCCCCCAGGGCATAACTTAGAACCCTTGCACTGAGGGCTCTGAGGGGGTTATCCTCCTAATAGACCCAATTTCCAGAACGTTCAACTACGTTGAGCAAAATCGATATCTCAAAATTTTGATTGGATGTGTTTTAGATAATGGCGGACGTGAGAGGGCATTAGTCGCTATCCAATTTCTTTCAACTAAAAGGCACTGGCTCTTTCAATTTCCAATTGAATGAGCCCTTTTGAAGTTTCTACGACAACGCTTTCAATAAAAACTTTATATGCTCCTAGGGAATAACTTACAACCCTTGCACTGAGGGCTCTGAGGGGGGTTATAATTCTAAAAGACCTGATTTCCAGAACTTTCAACTAAGTTGAACAAAATGGATATCTCAAAATTTTGATTGGATGTGTTTGGGAAAATGGGGGGCGTGAGAGGGGCGTTAGTTGCTATCCAATCACTTTCAACTATTAAAAAAGGCACTAGCCCTTTCAATTTCCAGTCGAATGAGCTTTTTTGAAGTTTCTACGACAAAGCTTTCAATAAAAACTTTATATGTCCCCAGGTCATAACTTACAACTCTTGCCCTGAGGGCTGTGGGGGGATTGGTTGTCATCCTTAAAGACCTAATTTCCAAAACTTTCAACTACGTTGAATAAAATGGTTATCTAAAAATTTTGATTGGACGTGTTTGGGGAAAAGGTGGGCGTGAGAGCGGGGTTAGTTGCCCTCAAATTACTTTTGACTATTTAAAAGGGTACTAGCCCTTTGAATTTCAAATCCAATGAGCCCTTTTTCAAGTTTCTACGAGAAAGATTTCAATAAAAACCTTTTATGCCCCCAGGGTATAACTTATAACCCTTGCCTTGAGGGTTGTGGGAGAGTGTCCTAGGCACTAGCCCTTTGAATTTCCAGTCGAATGAGCTTTTTTTGAAGTTTCTACAACAATACTTTCTATAAAAACCTTACATGCCCCCAGGGTATAACTAAAAATCCTTGCCCTGAGGGCTGTGTGGGACTGTCCTCCTCAAAAACACAATTTCTATCTGGAAATAAACTACGCTGAACGAAATGGCTATCTCAAAATTTTAATTGGATGTGTTTCGGGAGATGGTGGGCGTGGAAGGGGTGTTAGTCGCCTTCCAATTACTTTCGACTATTAAAAAGAGCACAAGCCACTCGAACTTCCAATTGAATGAGCCGTTTCTGCGACAACTTCTTTGATACGAAATGCCCTGCTCTAAAGGAAAAAAATAATGAATAATACATTGTGCCAACATCGTTCTTATGTGCCCCCCGGACATAACCTAAAACTCTTGCCGTGAGGATTGTGGGGGAGTGCCCTCCTCTTTACTTAGTCCCCGTTTCTTGTCTCGTTCTCGAATGTACCCGTTCTTTACTTAGGCTGCGCGATCGTGCTGCCTATTATTTATACAACAACTTTCTATGTAAACAGTATATGCCCCCAGGGCATAACTTACAACCCTTGCACAGAGGGCTCTGAGGGGGCTATCATCCTAATAGACCTAATTTCCAGAACGTTCGTTGAGCAAAATGGATATCTCAAAATTTTGATTGGATGTGTTTTGGAAAATGGTGTTCGTCAGAGGGGCATCAGTCACTATCCAATTTCTTTCAGCTATTAGAAAAGGCACTAGCTCTTTCAATTTCCAATTGAATGGGCCCTTCTGAAGTTTCTACGACAACGCTTTCAATAAAAACTGTATATGCTCCCAGGGCATAAATTACAACCCTTGCACTGAGGGCTCTGAGGGGGGTTATAATCCTAAAAAACCTAATTTCCAGAACTTTCAACTAAGTTGAACAAAATGTATATCTCAAAATTTCGATTGGATGTATTTGGGAAAATGGTGGGCGTGAGAGGGACTTTAGTTGTTATTCAATCACTTTCAACTATCAAAAAAGGTACTAGCCCTTTTAATTTCCAATCGAATGAGACTTTTTGAAGTTTACTACGACAACGCTTTCAATAAAAACTTTATGCGCCTACAGGGCATAACTTACAACCCTTGCCCTGAGGGCTCTGGGGGGAGGGGTGGTCATCCTTAAAGACCTAATTTCCAAAACTTTCAACTACGTTGAATAAAACGGCTATCTAAAAATTTTGATTGGATGTGTTTGGGGAAAAGGTGGGCGTGAGAGAGGGGTTAGTTGCCCTCAAATTACTTTTGACTATTTAAAAGGGTACTAGCCCTTTGAATTTCAAATCCAATGAGCCCTTTTACAAGTTTCTACGACAAAGATTTCAATAAAAAACCTTATATGCCCCCAGGGTAAAACTTATAATCCTTGCCCTGAATTTTTTTGGGGGAGTGTCCTAGGCACTAGCCCTTTGAATTTCCAATCGAATGAGCTTTTTTGAAGTTTCTACGACAACACCATCTATAAAAACCTTATACGCCCCCAGGGTACTGCTTAAAATCCTTGCCCTGAGGGCTGTGGGGGAGTATCTATCTCAAAAATCAACTCAGATATTTTTTATCTGAAAATCAACTACGCTGAACAAAATGGGTATCTCAAAATTTTTATGGGATGTGTTTGGGGGAATGATGGGTGTAGGGGGAGGAGGGTAGTTGCCCTCTAATCACTTTTGACTATTAAAAAGCGCACTAGCCCTTTGAATTTCCAATAGAATGTGCCTGTTTTGGAGTTTCTACGACAACGCCTTCTATAAGAACCTTATATGCCCCCAGGGCATATCTTAGAGCCGTTGTCAGGAGGGTTTTGGGGGAGTGTCCTCCTCAAAAACATATTTTCTATCTGGAAATCAACTACGCTGAACAAAATAGCTATCTCAAAATTTTGATTGGATGTGTTTGGGGGAATGATGGGCGTAGGGGGAGGGGAGTAGTTGCCCTCTAATCACTTT
>JAQQPU010012093.1:3912-26645 GCA_029168905.1 Artemia sp. Kazakhstan ARC1039
TATATATATATATATATATATATATATATATATTCAAAGAAACGTTACATGCCTTAATTATAACAATACAGATGTAAATAATAAAAACCTGCAGTTATTTCTATGGTTCCCGATTATTTCATTAGCTACTATGTTAGTCTGCCCAGTCAATTCGGTTGGCTTTTTACTGCCAAACTTCTGATCAATCAGCACAAAAGGTTATAGAAAGGTTTTAAGCTAGCCACTTCATTATGGGGTCCACCACATAATTATCACAGATTATAATCTGTAGTACAAGGCTATATGCAAAAACTCGTTAATATAGAAAAATCATGGCTGTGCCGATGCAGAATTCGCGGATGTTAATTCCTTTTTTTGTAGATGGTTTATTTTCATAGAAGATATCCAAGGCGTATAGCAGGCTTTCGTTTAAAAAATTTGATAAAATCACGTAGTCAAGGTGTCTACCACCATTGGACTTCAGCAAATGATCTGAGATTAGTAACCCGAAACTATAAAACATATACTACGCTCCGGTAAGATTTTAATTAGTCGGCTAGTCACGCAAGTAAAAAATTATCGTGCATCTTGAAAACAGCATACATATGTTTTGGAATCTCATACCTTGTAAGATTAATGTGCATTAATTTAAGATAATTTGGTTAATATAAGCAAAGTCGGCAATTGCAATGGTCTCGTTCCCGGATCTTCGAATGACGTTGCTATAATAGTTTCATTACGATGAAAAAAAAAACTTACCAAGTAATGACTTCTGGAAACTTAATGAAAGGAGCTTTTTTTCGAGTGTTTCTCGCAACATAAACATTCTGATTGTACTAAAGAAAACAGCAACTTCATTCAGATATGATTAAGTAACCATGACAGAAAAAAAAAGACAAAACAACAATTCATCAAGGCGGTCAGTAACTCCTGTAATCAAAATCCTTTGTTGTCAATTTTGCAAATCCTCTACCAGTTCAACATGGTTCATAGAATTACTGTCAAATTTAATCCTTATGCTTAAAAAAATTGAGGGGGTGGGTAGCTCCATCTTTAAAAAATTAATTTATTCATCCGTTCACATGTGCGCTTAACTGGACATCAATTTCCAGCCATCATCACTATGGACCAACCAGGGATACTTGTAAAAGAGAAAGCAAATTGTGATTGGTCGGAAATGTGCGTGTGAATTGGACTTTACCAAACTGATTAACCGAAGAAAAACAAAAAAGGACAAAAGAAAACCTGGCTTGATTTTAAGATATTTTGCAGATATTTACATTCATAAGGACCGTCTATTTTTGTTGTTTTGACGCATTTTGCCTCTTACCCTCCGTAAATTTATAAGTTCACTAAAAAACAGACAACTAAAAATGATGATCATTGGTACAATCAGGCCCACCCTTGGGATGGTGAGTATCAGAGCATTTTTTGAGGGAGGAATCGAATGGAAAAAAGTATACCTTTTGGCCAGTGTTTTCAGTGCTCCGAGAGCAGTCCTTCGGAGTCATCTCAGGGAGGAGGACCCAAGCACATTTGTACATGATGGTTAATAGCTATATCACGAAATGTGATATAGTTGACAGAATAACCAATAAAAGGGCCCAAGATCTAAACAAGAGCACTCTGATTTTTGTTTTTATAAACTAGGTAGAAATCTTGAGTGTATGGCTGACATTCTAAAAAAAAGCAATGGTGTGAGAAATATTAGAATTCAAGTCTTTTCGTCAGCGTTTTCTTATGTTTCGTGTATTACCCCTTGACTTTCGTTATAAGAAGCCCAATAGACACGTAATACACATCAGAGTCAACGCAGTAATGTTGAGTTACAACACGACTTAAGTTACATCTATAACTAATGTCTAATATTATTAATGAAATAAGGAATGATATGTCACACCAATATTTTTCGTTCTTTAGATGGATGGTTGTACGAACTAGAGACAAGGTTCAGTCGATCGAAAAGCGAGAGCTCTAGTACCCTTTTAAGGGATCAAAAGCAATTGGATTGTAATTAGCTCCCATCCCTTGCCCATTTCGTTGCCAGGTTGTCAGACTCTCCAGCGTCAAACTCCCGTAGTAGCCCCCATGCCGTCGAATAAAAATTTTGAAGTAGCGATTTCACTCAGAATAGCCTAAATGTATGAAGATACCTATGACTGACCCACTCACCACCAAAGACAACAACCCACAATTGTCCAGTTTACCCATTCTTTCCATACATTTTAATAGAAAAGGTGTCATATCACATGACTAGAGGTACACATTTGACCCATGACCGCCTATAACCCACCCCCCTCAGCTGTCAACGTCTTAGCTGAAAGGAACACATGTTGCATCTTGTACACACAAGAATCATGCAAGGATTTTCAAGCTCATTGACAAAATGAGCTAACTCTAGACTTGGTACCAAAGCGAGCTAGGGGCGTCGTTTGCGGGTGGCCCAATAATTGGAGAAAAAATATTATACATCCCATTCCCTTACTATCCAGATATGGACCCCTCTTGCCCCCCCCTATAAAAATGCTGGAGATTCGCCCCTGAAACGAGCTAAGTTTCAACTTGGTGCAAAAACGAGCTAAGTCCTGACTTGGCGCGAAAACAATAAGGCCAAGCAACCGATTGTCTCGGTGCAAAAATGAACCATTCCTTATTTAGTGCAAAATTGACCCAAGTCCCGACTCCCAACACAAATGAGCTAAGTCCAAGCTGGTTTGAGCTGGTCCAACATGGAGGGTTGAGCAGCGTTTAATTCTTAATATTATCATGAAAAAGTAAAACTGTTCAAAATGTTTTCGCCTTCGCGGTAAACCACAAAGAACATACCCTTAACGTTTGGGGGGAGGGGATAGCTCACTCTTAATTGTGGTAATTTCTGGGCATTTTAAATTTAATGATTCATTAAGTTCCTGTTCGTTTTCAGTTCGACTTGATCACTCATTTTGATTTCTGTTTGTTTCAAATTAGATTTGGGTCCATTCATTTTAACTTTACGTTGCTTTTCAAGCTTGTCTTTTTATATGACTTCCTTTCTTCTCGCAAATAGAGTGTAATTTACTTGATACTAGTGCGCTTAAATTTTTTTGCGGAGATTGTTGTTAAAAAATATATCAATACACATTATTATTATTATTCCGGAAAATACAGAGAATAAAAATGCTCGTGGGCAAGAAGTCTTAACAACTTCGATTGTTTGATGTCTTGAAGGCATCGATTGTTTGTGTAACAAATTCCAAAAAAATTTTTGGAATAAATTACCAATGACCACTATGCATCTAGGAGAGGCTGATTTAAGATTTCCCAGTAGCAACTTATCATTATTACTAATAAGTAAACCTCCCTTAAATTCACAAGTTTATTTCACCTAAAAAGAAAATGTCCCCCCCCCCCCCCGGAAAAAAACACATAGTGGGCAAGTTTATTCGGAAGGTTTTACTAGTGGTAGGCAGTTGGCAGGCCCCTGAATCCAGATCATAATACACTTGATTGGTAATTCTAACTTAAAATAATATTCTCAACCAAAACACATTTCCAGTCTAGTTTATGGGCTAAAAAGTTACTTGCGTCAGCCATGGAATAATTGGGATTGGAACCTGAACTCCATATTCCCAGACAGAGATCAATCCAATGAATCAAGCCGAGGCAAACTAAGAACCATTCGGGAACGAACCGGAGACAAAATATATATTCAGATCAGTACAGAGTAAAATCTAAACAAATTCATTAAGGAAGACCGGAACTAAAATTTCATGAAATTTTTAATTCAGCAGCTACCATTTATAGTTTTAGAACTGTCAATGTTATCGCTTCTGCCACTAAAAGTAAAAACAACTTCCGTTCGAGTTTGCTTTTCCTTTTTGGTCGGGAAACCATGCTGTGATAAAAAAGAACTAACATCAGAGAACGGAACCAAGAAAGGTGAAACCGAAGAACAGGAGTTGAAATACCTTTATTGATGAAAATGACAAATCTTAGACTAGATCTCTTGTAAGATACATGCAGCTTTTTCTTAATCAAAATCTGGTTATAATTGCAAGTGAAAGTAGAATCTATTATTATTCGTCGTGACTTAGGCAAAATTTCAAGAAAATGAAAGCCACTTCATTCATGAGCATGCTATCAGAAAAGAGGACTTGAAGCAACAGAACGCAAAGTTAATACAGTTTCAAATTATCGAATAGAAGTCCATTTTAGGCATGGATACGGTGACGATAGGTCCCAAAAAGTTGAGACAGTCTCATCAAGGCTGAATCTAGGTGGGTGGGGGAGGGGTTCAAATTTTGACCCCCCCCTAAAAATGTCCGATTCGTAAAAACGTACAAAAATGAATATAAAGAAATTTTTGATGCGGTTTTTAAAGTTTTTTATACCTTCCCCCCAAAAAAAATACCACACCCCAAACAAAAATTTCGAATACGTTCTTGGATCCCATATTTAGAAATCTTATCTACGATGTCCCGGAAGGATGTCGAAATCACCCAAGTTTCCACGACCTGAAAACTTAGAAAACAAACGACCGTTAACACAATTAGGAGGAGTTATTACTTAACTCCTAAATTCCCCAACTTACCCTTAAAAAGCATTGTAGTAGAAAGGTGAACATTTGCAAGGTAAATAATAAAAAAAATCCCTGTTAAATGAAAATGTCCCTGTTAAATGAAAACCTTTCCTTCTAAGAAACAGAAACTAGATTGAAATTCCAAGCTAATGTTTGTTTATGCTGCAAGAACAAAAAAAAAATAAAAAAAAAAAATGATAGAATCTGAAATATGAGAAAACTTCAAAAAAAGTTGTTCCGCATAGCAGAGTTTAATTAATTTGTCAAAATTGTACTACAGTGTTAGCCCAATGCCCACCATCATGTGTGTTGTTCGGCAAAAATCTATCTTTAATTTACTCTGCCGATAACATTTCGAATGTTAGTCGATACTTAAATAGACTTTCAGATATATTCGTTGGCGCGATGAAATTGCGTTGACGCAAGGGCATTCAAAATTGGGCTCAAATGTTGTTCAGTTGAAAAGAATA
This sequence comes from Artemia sp. Kazakhstan ARC1039, assembly GCA_029168905.1. Taxonomy (NCBI): domain Eukaryota; kingdom Metazoa; phylum Arthropoda; class Branchiopoda; order Anostraca; family Artemiidae; genus Artemia; species Artemia sp. Kazakhstan ARC1039. Next base: position 8,920 of record JAQQPU010012093.1, read on the forward strand.
GCTGCAACAACCCTAAATATCCCTTAGAAATTTGTCAGTAAATATCACAGATCACATAATTTACCACGGGCTCCCAATTGTTATCTCCCTCAAGCAAACACGTCAGCTGTTGATCGAGTATATTCAATGCCGCAAATGCGCCGTATGTCCTAAAGTAATTAAAAAACAAGCTTCGTTTCAATACAACAGCACTAACCCGAACTGAATAGCTCATTTGCAATCTCCCATCTTCTGTACTGTTCACCTTTTTGAAAATTTCTGATTTTAACAGACAAGATAGAACTCGATCTTTTTTTCTGTCCGCAAAGCAGCTACTGCAGTGCCGTATCCAAGATTTTTTCAGGGGGGGGGGGGGGGTACAGTTTTTTCCCCGGGGAGTAACAAAAAAAACTTGAAAAAACGCATCAAAAATTATACACATTTTTATTACGTTTTTCCAAGTAGGACAACATTTCAGGGGGGGGTCAAACTCTCTAGCCCCCCCCCCCCCCGCGGGATGCGGCCTGGAGTCAACGCCGACCCCCACCCGGGGCTAGAAACGCAAAGCTTATACGAAAACAAAATATGGTGGCCCAATATACAGACTGGTTTTAAAAAATGGGGGGGGGGGGATTGAACTTTTTTACGGGGTCATCTCTATATATTAGATATTTGAATAAAAATACCTGCATAGTAGTTTACGTACGTAATAAATTAGTTCACGTACATAGTACAAAATATTTCTAATATAGGACTATCCCGATTAAATTCAATAAATTTGACATGAACTTTTACGGATATCAGTTTTCTATATTCTAAAGTATACGTTATTATAAAAATAAACACATTCATAAATCTCATCCAGCAATGCAAACTAAAAGCAAACTATTTTTAATTATTTGAATAACTCGTAATTTATCCCTTATCGTCAAAAACAATCTGCTTTAAATTTAAAAATGTTTTTTTTTTACAACGGAAGCCTTTCAAATGCGGGGCCCGATTGGGCCCAATCGCTCCAATCACCTTTTATCCGGCCCTCCCGATGTGCAGGAATAGAAGAGCAAATAAAAATCATAACCAGAAAAAACACCTTCATGAGTTAAACATTTTGCTTGGGCAATAACGCCTGTGTTAGAGTTGGTGGTCTTCGTTGTCAGCTTTATTTTTTTCGAGAGTTGGTTGTGTCCGTTTTTACTTCCGTTTTTTTATGAAGTGTATTTTTCTTCTTTTTTTCTTTTTAATGCTAGTTCTTTCTTTTCTTGAGAGCTGTTCATGAAATATTGCTGTACTAGCCACGAAGTGCATTAGATGAATCGAAACCTCTACAAAAACTCGTTCAAACCCGGAAACAAAGGTCAAACCAGGACATGCAGATCCTGGCGTGATTTATTTCATCGCTGTTTCCATGAGAACTATCAATCGATTTCGGAGATGGAGAATATTCGGACTTCCATTTAATCTCTTAAGTTGACAAGAACGAAATTGAATTACAGGCACATATAGTCTGTTAAAGCTACAGATCATCAGCCCCCGCAACTCCAGGATAGGAAATCGAATCACATAAATCCCCACACGTTTGGTTCTCTTTATATTTATTATTTGAAAAAAACTACGTTTTCTAAAGAGTTAAAGAGGCTGAGTTACAAGGTCGAACCTTAAAACGTACAGGGATTAGGAGGCACAGCTTTCGTAGCCTTTAAATAAAAAAAAGCGGCTTTGGGCCGATAGAAAGGAAAAAAAACTTCTTTAAACTGAAAGTAAGGAGCGACATTAAATCTTAAAACGAACAGAAATTATTCCGTATATGAAAGGGGCTGTGCCCTCCTCAACGCCTCGCTCTTTACGCTAAAGTTTGACTTTCTCACAACTCTTTTTTTTAAACAATAAAAACTTTAGCGTAAAGAGCGAGGCGTTGAGGAGGGCATAGCCCCTTTCATATACGGAATAATTTCTGTTCGTTTTAAGATTTAATGTCGCTCCTTACTTTCAGTTTAAAAAACTTTTTTTTTATTTAAAGGCTGCGAAAGCTGTGCCTCCTAATCCCTGTACGTTTTAATCCCTGTACGGCTGCCGCCCCCCAAACCCCCCGCTCTTGAACATTCTTGTGTTAAGGCTTTTAATTCCTGAATACTCAAATCACGTCGTACAGGGTGCCTCCTAATCCCTGTACGTTTTAAGGTTCGAACTTGTGACTCAGCCTCTTTAACAGCCCCCCAACTGTGCCTCTTAATCCCTGTACGTTTTAAGGGTCGACCTTGTAACTCAGCCTCTTTAACTCTTTAGAAAACGTAATTTTTTTCAAATAATTTAAAAAAGAAACTCAGTTTCTTTTTTAAACTTTAAATTCAGTATATAAAAAATTTCCTCTGACGGTGAATCGAACCCGGGTTTTCCACCTGACAGTCAGGAGTCTCGACCGCTGGACTAAAGAGACACAACTGTAATTGTTTTTTAGTAAGGGGAATCTATTTTTGACGCAAGCAAATCCCCACAAAACTTGATATTTGGTTTTCGGAAAACAGAGAAGGAGTGATCAGATTGAGCTGAAATTTCGAAGATAAGCTCCCAGGCCCCAGGAAAGCTTATCCTCTAAATTTCAGTCCGATCAGACAACGTTAAAGGGGGGCTGTGGTGGAAAAATTAACATGGGCTATTATAGGAAAACGAGGTTTTTCGTAAATGTAAATTCGGGGGATAATTTTTTCGGTCTGAAAATATCAAAAGGCCCTAACAGGTCGAATTCTGCTTCGAATGAGTCCTCATTCACCCGGATCAGTTGCCAACTGTGGCCTGTAGGCGTGGATAACAAAAAAAAAGAGAAATTAATTTTAAGTGGCTATATTTGGTTTTTTGAAAACAGGAGGAGTGATCGGATTGAGCTGAAATTTCGAGGATAAGCTCCCGAGCCCTAGGAAAGCTTAACCTCTAAATTTCAGCCCAATCGGACAACGTTAAAGGGGGGTTGTGGTGGGAGGGTCGAAACTTCCGGCCCAGTTTACCCCATGAAGATAAAGTCGGAGGAGGATGAAATTTTGCACGTTTCTTAGTTTGAGCTTGGGCTACAAAATGCGATCACCGCCGTCTCTCTGCGACCTCTAGGACCTGAAATCACTTAACATTGTGGTGGGTCGCCTCTTTATAGAGGCACAAGTGTGCCTCCTTGATAGGCATTTCCTATTAAGATGATATTTGTCGATGATAATACCGATGATATTTACCACCTCAATCGGGTTGACTTGAATTTTAGCAAAACGCACAAATTCTCTGCTGTGCCGACAGGGCCTTTAAATTGAGCGTGGTGATAAAGCATCCCCCATTACTGGCCTTGGGCTATCCATCTAAATAAGTTGACTTCAACCCAACAGTATTTAGACCCCCCCCCCATCACATTAGAAAACAAGAATACAAAACTGTACGAACATGTAATTTTTGTTTATAATCAGAGAACTTTTTGCATAGCCCCCCCCCCCCATGTAATGGGATCCTTGCTACCCTTCAGGTGCCATAGTTGACAGATGATTAATCACAGAAGCGCATGCGGGATTTTTGTTCGGGGGGGGGGGGTACTAATTTTTTTCTAGGGGGGTATATAAAAAAAAACTCAAAAAACGCATACAAAATTTTTTTATGTCCATTTTTGTTAATTTTTGTTATTTAAATAATTAACATGTTTTATCAAGCTCAATCAAAGAAGCCAGAAATAAGGGCGGAGGGTGTCTCCAAGGCATTGGTGGTCTAGTGTCAGGTCTGGAAGAGTAAATTGAGAACAGGATGCAGGTGAGGGACCAGAAAAGACGACCCTGAAGATCCAGGAGGCAGAGTTGTAAAACAGAAGCGTCTCACAGGCTCAAAAAGTCCCTTGCCATTATAACTTCTTTTTTTTTTTAAGTAGCAATCTTCAGGACAACTATTACAAAAACATTGCGATGCCCCTTGGTTAAAACAATCCTGGGTATTGGTAAGAGTACAGAATAGCAATGCAGTATAGTAGAATAATTTATAAAACATAGTAATAATTTATATTTTTTTAACCGATAAACGAAAATGAAATAATAATAGCAGATCTAGCAACAATTTTTTTCTACATTAAAATTAAAAGAAAATCAAAAGCAACTAATTCTAAATTAAAAAGAAACGTGTATTTTAGTTCAAACGCTAATCACTATTTATCACACAATCCGGAAAAACATAAACTTATCAAATAACACCCACCCCTACATCCCCTTGAAAAATCCTCTGATTTCCTAGAAATTACGAGACGTGTTCCCTGGCATCCACTTCAAATAAGTATCATTCAACAAAAATTAAACAACGATTAAACTAAGACAGGTTTAAAAAGTCCAAGGAACATAAATAAACAACAATTCGATTGAATTTTAGCACTGAATATTCTGAAGGATGTTAATACCCTAAATTACTTCTACGACAAAATAGGAAAACTAGTAAACAAAAGAAGAAAGCTATACCTCCTGTCCAGTTGTTTCCTTATAGCATCCGACCGCGGGGACACAGAGGAGGTCGGCTCTGATGTTGAGGTAGACGGGGAAGGTCTATTCCATGATGTCGTTTTGTGTTTATGATCAATATAAAAAGTCCGGCCGTGGCTGTCCATGCGGGCCTCCCAATCTGGAAAAAAATTGTCAATTCATCTGTTAGAACTCCAATCTTTTGATAGACAATATTACTTGTAATAACAGGAATTCTATACCTCTAACAAATGACTGAAATAGTTGAGCCAGAATAGGAAAAGAAAACTAACTCAAAGCGAAAAACTGAATGTCTTGTAAACTGATAGATATCCTTGTTCTTATTCTTGCTCTACAGCCGACGAAACTTCACAGTAATTCAAAATCTCAGCCTACAGAATACAAGTGACATTAATTAAAAAACAATCTGTCTCTGCCAAGCTTGGGAAGTCAAAGAATAAATTCTTCATATCTTGCACTCTGCAATCTTTTTTAGTTCCAGTGATAAATAAAACAATCGACAATATGAAAGCTCTCTTGTCAAACGATTCACATAAGAATATGGAGAGGGGGGGTCCACTAAATGGCAAATAACACACGAATTGTGCAGAATTTACGTGAAGTTAAGGGGTAACTAATAAAATTCAAGAAATTTCAATTAGTCCTGGAGTAAACGTAAAACCAAAAAAAAATTCTCGGGTGGGGGGGAGGACAAGTACTACCACGAGTTTTGTCTATGCCAGGATTTAAGTGGGCGTATTTCTGACTTTGCTCTTTTGACATTTATCTTTAAATGTCTTCATGTTTCCCATAGGAGTCCCAGAGGAGAGAGTAATTTTGAAAATTTCTATATACTAAATAAATTTTTAAAAAACAAAAGTTTTTTTACGGAAGTTAAGAGCGAAGTCGAAACTTAAAACAAACAAAAATTATTGCTTCGCAGATTACGCAAGATATGTACATAAGGTTTTAATAGTCTTCCATCGGTCTTTCGCTCCATAGCTCAAATTTGTTTTCTCAATAAATTGTTACCATTAAGATTAATGGATGGCATTTTGTTTTCTCACTAGACAATTATTTTTCGAAACTTGTTTTTAAACTTTCAGTTACTAAAGACCATGGTTCGCTCTTTACTAGATTGCATCTATCGCTGCAACCATGATGTCGTCGGTTCAAACCCAACTAATGGCTGGTACTTTTGAAAATGCTTTTCATGACTTTTTCAGATTGAACATTCCTATTCCAGTTCTCTCAGGGAAGTCATGATTTTATTCAAACTGTATGATTATGTCTATAAACATTATTTTAACCAGGGACGTTCGCAGGGTGGAGGGCCTTGGGATCTGACCCCCCCCCCTGAAAAAACAAACAAAATTATTCCCAATTTCTAGGCAGTTCTTATTCAAATTATCACTTTTTTTCAAAATATATACTTAGTACGTGCATTATTAGAATGCATAAAAGTGTGCAAAGGCTTTTTTGATCCTCCTGGTGTTCAACTTTTCTAAAATATTTGTTTTTTTTTTAACATTTAAGAAAAAAATTATGCACATGTGTGCTTAATTTTATGTTGGTATAGTTTTGAAAACTGGTCTACTTGAAATAAGGTCCATCACAACTTGGATAACAAACCAATTCAGTCAACTTCTTTCAAAAACATGGAAAAATTTTCTAAAAAAAATGCATGAGTTGCCAGAAAAATAATTGGAATAAGTCCTCTAACACAACCGTAATTTATTCTAAAGCCGAGGCGAGACAATCGCGAAGTGATTTCTCCGTATTAGTAATAATTTATTTCACGGATTTTTCAATTTATTGTTAAGAATGATGGTAATGTTAGGCCATTAAAAAGCAGTTGCACCATCTGCTTTTTATGAAGGTACTATATACCCTTTCATAAAATGTGTACGACTTTCCAGCTGTGGGACAACCGGAAGCTGGCCAATGAAAAAGCGGAGTCAGTCAGGACAAGTAAGAAGATGATAGTCTAATAGCTAACTTTTGAGATATGCCATCAAGGATTAGATATAAACGTCATAATAAAACTAGATGATACAAAATGCTGCAGACCACAATGTTGAAATCTGAGATATAGCCTACCCGAGTAAGGGATTGTGCACTAAGTTTTTTCTCGGTATATGTCTTTACTTTAAGAATAGCTGCTTGACAAGGAAGGAGAGTTTGCGATTTTAACGTAAAGATGGAGGGTTTTAATTTGACGAGCAAAGCAAAAGGTCTTTAGGAACACTTCCTATTCAAATTCAATGGACCTTGTGTTTGAGCAGTCTTTCTTTAAAAGCTGTGTCAAAAAGGCAAATTTTAGCCTAAAGAGTGACGGTCGAGGAAGGGGCAGCACCCCTCATACATGGAATATTTTTTCATTTTAAATTGTAATGTTACTTCTTACTTTCGGCTGAAAAAAACTTTTTTTTAATTCAATTTCTGACTGTTTTTCAAATCATGACAGGAAACTCCCTCCCTGCAACTACCTGTGTAAAAAATTCCCCTTCGAAACTTTCTTACACACAGAAAACCCTCCCCTGCAACACCCCCCCCCCCCAAAAAAAATCCGTATATTTCCCAATAACAAATACTATATATGAACAATGGGCAAATCGTATTACTTACAGCCTGTTCTCTAGGGACTATGAGGGGTCATGTGATCCCCAAAGGCATAGTTATTGGACCTTTCAACTATGCTGAATCAAATGTCTCTCAAAATTTTAATCGGATGTGTTTAGGGGACAAAGAAAAGTGGTAGGGGTCCTCTAATCCTTTTGATCACTTTGGTCACGCTAAAACTTTTGATTCTATTTGAGTGAGCCCTCTCCCGACCTTCTGGAACCCTTGGCTTGATAAGATGACCCATGAGGAAAAGAAATGAAGACCCCTTAATATTTTCCTTCGCCCCTTAATTTGAACAATGAAAATATAAAATTTGAAGCGTCTCAGAAGATCCCTGCAATGTCACGTTATTCATAAGGTTATTTAAAATCAAGTTTTTAACAAAATTGGACATAAAAATAAATGACCAATAGTTCAACTTATACTCTAGGAATCAGCAATATATGGCAAACCTGAACCCTTTTTCAAATAGCATAAAAATATAAGATACTTAAAATATTCAGGAGAAAACGAATTTCTTTATATATTATTTAATTAGTTACAATAACCCTGAATTCAAAATTTTAACGAATACAAGTCACTGGAAAGCTCACTGACTAAGTAAAAATGACCAAGTTTTAATATGACCTTTAACTTTGTCATTATGTTTTAATTGTCACAAAATAAATGCATGAATCAATTTGCTATACAGATACTACTTGACAACCAGTCTACTAATTGTTGCCGAGTGCAAAGCATTAAACCAAAAGTAGTGCATAAATCACTTACTGTGTAGACCTACCTCTCTTAAATTTCTTGTTTCACTTAAACGGAAGAGGTCTAAAACAAAAGCCTCATTATGCTGTTAAGGACTATCAGGAACTTTCGAAATGGGCGGTCAACTATAGTCACATGTTATAGACACTATTTTCATCGGGATCATATCTAAGGGATATGGAGTGGGTAATCACCTTTTTAAAACCGGATGGGTAAATGTGCAGTTGGACGGCTCTACTGAAGGAAACATTATAAAACAAAAAGAGTAGTACCATTAGATTTGCTCTGACAATATACCCTCCTAATAGAGGTACCCAAATATTACATTTCTCCACTGTTTTGGATCTCGTAATGTCATGTTCTCTCAGTCAAAACGGGTGTCTGACAATCTTGTCTAAATGCAGACCAGTTTCACCTATGATTGATTGAAATATTGGATAAAAATATTATTTGGAGTGATTTAAAATGCAGATAGCAAGGGAAGGAAATATGATAATCTGATTAATATAACAATATTGCATATTATAAAGTAATAAATTAATTGGGTACTTGTATGATATACCCCCTACCTAATATTTTTCATGTTTCTCTGACGCTCAATCCTAATGAAATATATCAAAGTAAGATAAAAATATAGTACTTTAGAATCAAATTTGGGTTATATATTTGCACATTAGGGGGGGGGGGGTATATTTTAGCGGGTCTGCATGCCTAATGTGTGAGGTATAATTATCTGCGTATTATGGAGTAATATATTATGGAGTAAATGGTATTACGCCTTTGGTACTTGTTAAGAATCCGATAAACATACGAGAAATGAAGTTTCGTTAATGCTAATGAAATAAAACAAAATAGGATAAAAATATAATAGTTCAAAAACAAATTTCGGCTTTATATTTGCACATTAGGCGGGGGGGGGGAAACAGCATATATTAAATACGTAATCTAACCTAACCAAACCTAGGTACCTTTTATTCCCTCTAAACCCCAAAAAACTGAAGTTTAAATATAGTTCCCGGAGCGAGAAACCCTTGTTTATAAAGCGTCTCATATAAGAACCGGGTAATGCCTATCTGATTTTCGCAAAAGAATTCTCGCGTGTTTATCGTATTCTTAACAAGTACCATGCTTTTTCTATTATAATCTTAAGAAGAGCTGCCCAACTGCACATTTAACCCATTTGCATTTATTTTGATATTGGTTTTAGGTAATATAATGGTTTTAAAAATATAAAAATAAACCAGCAAAATATGAAACGAATAAAAATTTTATTTTGTATTTATGTTTGTTTTATAACCTTTACCATAACCCAAACCTACTAAGTGTCTCCATTCACAAAACCTATATGAAGAAATTACCATCCGAAGAATGGCATTTAATCTTTGCCGGAATGCTACTCAGCCAAAACAAGTTTTCCACATTTTACAGATTTCAACATGCTCTTACCATGCATTGTTTACTTCGTTTTCCCAAGGAAAAAAAAATTCGCAATTAGAGGAAAACGGACGTAAAACATAAATTCACCATAAACATAGGTATTTTGTTACTCCTCTGACCTGAATGGGATTAAGAAATCATGCCAAACATTGTATAAGAGTCAACATTACAGCTTAGCAAATATAAACTACGGTACTTATGCATTATGCGGTACCCATCGCTATGTATTGTATAAGGAAATCAGACAGGAAACAAGACAAACGGGTATTTGTGCTAGATAAATGGTTCGCAAAGCGTGATCTGTTATTGCGTTTACAATATTTAAACTGTTATTTCTTGGGGTTAGGAGGGGGGGAAGGTACCTAGGTTAGGTTACGTATTTAATATATCTATGCTTTACCCCCCACCCAACCCCCTAATGTGCAAATATATAGCCCAAATTTGTTTCTAAACGATTATATATTCATCCTATTTTATTTCCTTATGATTAACCAAACTTGACTTCTTTCGTGGGTACCATATAATGCATAAGTAACTAAACTCATATTTCCAAAATTTAACGTTTAGCATTACACCGCTCAACTACTGGAGTAAAAAATGAAAAAATGATGGTGCTTCAGTTGAAAACCAGTTTTGTATCAAACTTTGTCAAAAGCAGTTTGTGGCAACAATTTTTGTAGTTATCTTCTTCATAGTATAGGCTACTCAACGCTAAATAGATAAATAAAATTCATCTGTAGCTGATAAAGGAATACTAACTATTCAACTTACCATAGACTATAGTTATTGTAGCGCTAGTTTTTTAGAATTCAACAAATATAGGGGAATATCACGAGCCAGGTGGTTTGAAACAATTTTTCAAAATTATGTCGCATAAACCGAGAAATAGTAATTTCTGTGCGTTTTAAGTTTCAACTTCACTCTTTACTTTCATTAGATTTTTTAAATTTATTATTAAGATAGGCCCCGTCAGCATCGACATCTGGTTCATATTTTCCCAAGAGTGCTTGAGGTTATCCTTTTGAATCTTATCCGACCCCAATATTCTAATAGTAAATATTAAAAGCTGCTATAGAATCCTTTCAAATCAAGCCACTCAAGCAGTACTTCGAGAGCACCCATGGTCCTCATCCTCCATCCCCAATCAGACAATCATGCATAATGGTTACGGCTATGACGGCAACCGTAAAGAGCAAACCACTGCCCATAGTAACGGGAAGTTTAGGAAGTCGTTTTGGAAAAAAAACCGTCAAGTGAGAAAAAATCGCCATTTTAAGCTGATTCACGAATGGTAACTATTATTTCCCGAGTCTTAATAATCCAGGATTATTACAAAAACAAATTTACGGGAATTTCCAAAGAACCTGAACCTCTCAAAATGGTGTCGAATCGAAACAAAAACTGCACCATTGGAATTACTATGGTCGAATACACTAATTAGGAGAATTACAGCTCCATATCTTGATTAAGAAGGAAAACCACTCTTTCGGATGAGAAGCAGTTTTTTTTTCATTTTCCCTCCCAGGGATGATTGTACCGAGCCAGTGGTCTAGAATGTTAGGAGAGGGCTCATTTGAAAGAAAATTGTCATATCTAGGACCTGTTAAAGTGGCAAATGTTTATGTTGAAATAAAACGTAATTCCTGACAAAAACTGCATCTTCGCACATAAGATAATATAATATACGTATCTTCTGGAAAGCTGCTTCTCTGGGGTATAATGTATATTTCAGTGACTCCGTTTATCTCATTTCCTAAGATGTCGTCATAAACTGGTTTTCTGAGCATTCCTTGTATAAAAACTACAACAAAATGATTGACCTTTATCACAAATTGACAGGTGTAAAATAATGCCTAAACTTTAAATAATCCCAGCAAGGCCGTATCCAGGGGGGGGGGTTACCCGGTTTGAACCCCCCCCCCCGAAATTTTTGACCGAGTCGAAAATAAGTCGAAAATTAGTAAAACCTAGGTAAAAATCAGTATAATTAGTCGAAAACTGAGTCAAAATTAGTAAACCCCCCCCCGAAAAAGTCAAAAATTAGTAACCCCCCCCCCCCAAAAAAAAATCCTGGATCCGCCCTTGAATCCCAGTAGGAAGTGATAATTCCAATCATTTTAAAGATCAGTGCTCCTTGGAATCTAAGACGCAAATTAACGTAGGTATACTTTCTTATGAAAAGTTCCAAATTCTCTGCAACATTGCTGCTGAAAAATTGCAATAACAGTAATACCAATTCCGCAAATTATAAACCTTTGGTTTTCTAAAATCTATACTTGTTCCTTAAAGGACAATATTTAATGAATAATTGAATTTGTACCTGCAATTCCTCAAAAGATACCAAGGATAATATACCCATTGGGCTCTTTGCGTGACAAAATTGAGACTCTTTTTGGTCAAAAAATTGAGAGGCGGGAAGTAAAAGAAAGGCTATATTTAATGCCCTATTGAACAAAAGCTCGTGTCGATTTCTTCAGTTTATTCACCTGAGTTAGAGAACTATCTTTTTGTAAGGTTTAATGTGTATATTTTTAAAACCTAAAAACGAACGAAAATTAATTTTTAAAACATCTGATGGAAGTAAAGAGCGAAGTTGAAACTTAAAAACTACAAAAATTACTTTCTCGCAGTTTATACAACATTGTCTTCTAAACTGGTTCAAATAAACTGATTTACGATATTTCTCTATGTTTGTAGAGGTTCGTAAAACTAGGCCTTTACTCAAAACTAAGCTTGCTTAGGCTTTTTGGACCTCCAGGCTCCCTAAGGACTTTTCCGCTCCTAAACTGTTTTGTTACGCCGGTTTTGATTTTCCAGTAAAGCGCTGGTTTTACAAAATTCTCAGAATACAGGAAAATATCACGAGTCAATTTGTTTGAACCAGTTTTGCTGAAATATGTTGCATAAACTGAGACGCAATAATTTTTGCTCGTTTTAGGTTTCAACTTCGCTCTTTACTTCTTTCAGAACGTTTTTTCACTATAGCAGTATAGGTCGTCATCAGCTAATTACAGTATACGCAGGTGCCCTGAATGTCCAGCCTTTATGAAAAACTATCAGAAGATTTTTCTGACACTCCCTATCCTTACCGTCAAAAAAGAAACGCAATTATAGCCCATTTCAGATGTTCCTAGAAGGAGTTCTTTAGATCAACTCTTTAGATCAAAGGGGGAATATTCCCTCCTTCACCTCCTACCTTTAAATACGCCTCGCAATAGCCCTAAACTACGCACTCCCGAATAAGTTTGTAGGGGAGACGACCACGAATTGAGCGAATAATCAAAAAAGGAAATGAACAAAATAATCTGGGATTCCCAATCTAAAAAAAAAAAGAAAAAAAAATCATGTAAGCAAAATATTCTGACCTTCATTAAATTAGAACTACGCTCCTAAATTCTGAGCCAACTGTGGAAATGAATCATGCAATTGATAATCCTGTAAACAGGTTGCTTCGGTTCAGACATTAGGAATTAAGCTGACAAAGATAGGATGGACAGTGAAGGATCACCATTTTATCCAATTAAAATTAGAGATATAAAAAACTAAACCAACTCTACTATGAAAGGCTATCTTATAACAACAACAAGAAGAAAAGTCAGTAGCCTGTCAACCATAAACAAATGACAAGCTAAAATAGCAGCTCTCAGATTATTGCGCAATCGTTGAGACGGCCTTCTGAGGACGAATATATCAATGACACAAGGATTGGCTTAACGTAAGAAAAATGGTATGTATTTAGAAGGACCAAATGCAGTATTGAGTGTTGCATTTTCTACAAGCACAGACATTATTTCCGTTTTACTAGTCAGGTTTCCATTTTTCTGAAAAACAACAGAAAACTGAACTGTTTTTATTTCGACTGTGGTTATAAGCTGTTTCAATGTTTTCCAAACAACAGAAACATGTTTGTGTTTTAGCTTAGCTAAATGCACTTCCTTATGCTTACAGTTTTGAATAGCATATAAGAAGCACAAAGTGCATACTTTTATCCACTTTTAAATTGCTTTTTCTTAAATTGGTTTCCGCTGTCGTATTGAAAAAAAGTCGTTTTTCTTCCTTATTTTTCATCGGTACTTATGTACTATCTGTAACACACACGCCATATTATATAGGGAAGATGCATAAGAAACTAGTCAAACGGGTTTCTTTCAATAAACAAATGGATTGGAAACCGTGATTTTTTATTGCGTTTACAATATTTAAACTATTGTTTTTTGGGGTTTAGGGGGGGGGGTTGAGGTACCTGGGTTGGGTTAGGTTACGTATCTCATATATACTATACTTTACCCCCACCCCCCTAATGTGCAAATATATAGCCGAAATTTGTTTCTAAACTATTATATTTTTATCTTTTCGCGTGTGTTATAGATGGTACATAAGTACCTTTTCATCATGTTCATTCCATCTAATTATACTATCCAATTTGATAATTTTGTCCGATACTACGTTTTAATTTTGACACATCAAAAGGCAAATGAAGATCAAAAACTTAAATTGAAAATCAAATTCATAATTGGATTATAAACGAAAACCTAACGTTTACAATCAATTGGTCAGTTTTACAATTTAATCGGCAATAGAAAGGCCCATTTGATTCAAGTCTTTAGAACTTTTCACTGCTACAGACCTATCGTTACATATTATGTCCAATAGATAGTTGAAAACTTTAGCGGCTTCTTAATAAGGCCTGGTCAAATTGTACCAGGTCAATGAAATTTTCAAGAATGAATCAGAGACGAATAAGCCCCTGGAAAAAGTTTTTAAATTCTCCATTCTACCCCTTTCCAACTTATAAAACATAAAAATTCCTGTGAAGACAGTTCGTCTGCTGAGAGCGGTTTTGCCAAATCAGTTTTTCCAAAACTCCGAGAAAAACGAGTTTGAAAATTTTGACATTTGTATCTCAGAACCGGCTGTAGCTAGAGCGCTGACGTCTTACAGCAATGTCAATTAGACCATTCGAAAGAGATTTTTTATAGACAACATAGCGCTTGTAACTCAGTTTCGACTACAACTGTTATTTTCGGCAAAACGGCTCTCAGCAGACGAGTTGCTAACTTTGAATAAGTTGAGTCTGGCTAAGACTCTGCTTCTTCCGGACTGTAGAACTTAGAAAAGTGGTTCCCTCGACTTTAGCCAGATTAGAAAAAAAGAAAGAACTGTTTTCAACATCAAGAGAATTAAAGACATATTTTCGAGAAACATTTTAGGCCTTACAAGTAAGAAATGTGTGGAAGTAGGATTTTCAAAAACCACTTTCCTATGCCATAGCTGGGTTTTAAGTTTTATTCCTCGAAGTTCCAATCACGTAGCAAAACACTTTTTCACGACAGATTAAGGTAGTGGAAAGGGGGGAGGGCTGGAGAAAGGATCTTAACATTACCTTAAGATCCATATAAGAAAGTTTTAGTGACCTAGAAATACTCGCTCAACTTTTCTAGATCGAACTTTTACCTATAAAAAAAAATACCAATAATAACCTATATAGGTATAAAAATACATAAAATTTACCTATAATAATTCAAATTCTGGAATTCTAGGTCTTGGGAAAAAATCTTATAGCTAGTAATTTTTTACGTAAAAAAAGAAACAAAGTTAAACAGGACGTTTCCTATTCAATAATGAAAGTAACAGGGAATCAGAGATACATTATTATTATTAGATATTATACATTATTGGAATAAGATCTAGAGTTATTAATCTGTACTACTTATTAATTATTGGTAAGGAATAATATTTTCGATTTTAATATCCTATTCAGGGATATGAGTAGCAATCTCCTCACCCCCCCCCCCCCCCCACTTCGACTTTTAAGCTAAACATTAGCTTTTACGGAACAAAACGATTCTTTGAAGACGATACTCATCCCTTAAAAGGTTCACCCCTAACAGCAATCCCTAATGGAGGAGGGGGTTTGCAATGAATATTTATATCATCATTTTTTTAATATCATGGTTGCAGCAGTAGCTGCAACCTAGTAAAGAGCGAACCACTGCCCATAGTAATCAAAAAATAAAAAACGCGTTTTAAAGAACCTGCCAGGTGAAAAAATTGCCATCTGACATTAAATCAGGAATGGTAACTATTGTTTCGAAAAAGTTTATTGCAAAAAGAAATTTATGGTGATTTCAAAAAAAGAGCCTGAAACCCCTTGAAAATGGCGTCAGATCGAAATAAAACTGCACGATTGGAATCAGCATGGTCAAATACCTTCAGTAGGATAATTACAGTCCTCCACCTTGAACACCAAGGAAAATAACTTTTGCATGGATAGCACTGATGTCTGCTTCTTTTTCTTTCTTTTTTTTCCACCAGGACTAGCGTTTGACCAGAACATCATAGAGAGATGTTTAATGGCTCCTTTGAACGAAAATTAAATTTACTAGTGCCTTTTTAAGTGACCAAAATATTGGAGGGCAACTGGTCCCCCTCACTAAAGGCCTCTCCCCACAAAGTTATTCAATCAAAATTTTGAGATAACCATTTTGTTCAACATAGTTGAAAGGTCCACCATCTATGACTTTGGTGATGGTACGACTTTCCATAGTGCCTGGGGAAAGGGCTGTACGCTGTATCCGTATCGCATGTATCGATATCACGCGTATCGATATGGGCGTATAGGTATCACAGGTATCTTAGACAGAAAGATAAAAATAACTTAGACAGAAAGATAAAAAAATAACTCATATGAAAGATATTGCTCATATCTACGTCCTTCCTATAAATTTCACAATCAGCAAGTTCCAAATGGCACTAAAAACGGCACTTTTGGTGTCATGTCTCGAGTGGAAAAGCTGGGGCTAGTAGCCAACCAGAACTTTTAGAGTGACATTTAATGGCTCATTTGAATTTTCATATCTACGTGATTTTTATCAATTCTACCATCCGTAAGTGTGATATAGCACTAAAAAAAAACTTTTGGTGTCACTTCTTAAGTAGAAAAGTTTCGAAGTATAAAACGATATCATCATTGTAATAATTATTGTCCAAAACCATTAACTGGAGGTTTGCAAGAACACCTCCCATATATTCCCCCTTGAGGCCCCGTAATAAGCTACGCAATTAAGGTTCAAACACCAATGTATCAAATTAGATTATTAGAGGCGTGGTTCTGTTAGTACAGCTTTGGAAAGCTATTGCTCATATCTACGTGATTTTTATCAATTCTACCATCCGTAAGTATGATATAACACTAAAAAAAACACTTTTGGTGTCACTTCTGAAGTAGAAAAGCTTGGAAGTATAAAACGACATCCTCATTGTAATAATTATCGTCCAAAACCCTTAACTGGAGGTTTGGAAGAACACCACCCGTATGTTCCTCCTCCAGGCCCCCTTAATAAGCTACGCAATTAAGGTACAAACACCAATATATCAAATTAGATTATCAGAGGCGTGGTTCTGTTAGTACAGCTTTGGACTTCAAATTAGAGTGTTTTACGTTCGATCCCTGCTTACGTTTTTTTTTCAGTCACGGTTTTGTCCCTTCTAAATGGTCATTTTCAGATAATTTCACTGTTTTTGTAAATGTGATACGGTCATTTTTTAAAGTGTATTTCGGGAAGGTATTTTGTCAAGCATTTTGATACAAAAGGGAATAGAGGTCATCCAGTTCATGGTTTGCAAAAACATTCTTAGTAGATCACTAAGTCCATACCAAAAACGAATGGCTTAATTTTATCAGAATCCTGTGGGGGGGTCAAGTTTGAAGCAAATTTTCTCAAACCAAGTGAAAATGACAGAGAAAACTGAAAAACGAGCCATATAGTAATTAAAAAGGAAAAGATGCAGGCTACTAAAGAAAATTGACCTGTTTCAGTGGATGCTTGAATTATGCATGCTTATCTTAGTTTTGACAACGTTTTCGGAGAAACTATTTTTCAGTCGGGGGGGGCAAACTGGGGTCTGGGGGAAAAATGAGGTTTGGGAGGGGCAGTCGCCCTTTCTTCCCTCTAGCAAAATACACCCCTGCCCCCGATTCCTTGCCAATTTGTGGTTGGAGAAGTGTAGGCATGTGGTTCTGGACCTACTTAAAGTTGTATATTAAAACAATCATTACTCATTATTATACTTACTTATCCAAACTATTTACTTGATAATTCCACAGTAATATTCTCTCCATACGTAAGACTGTGCATCCAAAGAGGAAGAAAGACAAATGAAGTCAGTTCTGTAGGAGAATTAAATAAAAAAAAACAAGTTTTTTTAACTGATAGTAAGGAGCGACATTAAAACTTAAAACAAACAGAAATTATTTCGTATATGAAAGGGGCTGTCCCCTCCTCAACGCCTTGCTCTTTACGCTAAAGTTTGACTTTCTCACAACTCTATTTTTTTTAAACAATAAAAAACTTTAGCGTAAAGAGCAAGGCATTGAGGAGGGGACAGCCTTTCATATACGGAATAATTTCTGTTAGTTTTAAGTTTTAATGTCGCTCCTTACTATCAGTTAAAAAAACTTGT
>JAQQPU010012094.1:14431-26642 GCA_029168905.1 Artemia sp. Kazakhstan ARC1039
TACCACTAATTCTGCACTTACAAATTAACTAAACCAAAAAGTGTAAATGCATCCAGGTTGTTGAAATAGTATATATAAAATATTTTAGGAAGGATATTAAGCTTCATTTTCAGGGAAACTTGAGGAGGTGTAGACCTAAGACTAAATCAAGGGACAATGCGTTTGTCCAAATTTTCCAACGGGCGTACATTAACGAAAACTGTTGAAAAATCGTATCCAACATGTAAATAGCAAGCCAAAATTTGGATTCTTATAGAGAAAAACAAAGACACTTAAAATATTATTTTCTTATTTTTATTGACTATGTCAATAAAAAAAGAAATTAATTTAAAGAGAAACCTTCACGCATAAGAATATTTTCACAAAGAAAACAAGAGAGCTACTTTAAGCAAAAAAAGAGCGGAAAACTACTCCAGATTACCATCAATAAATATACGAGACCCAAAACGAACAGAAATTAGGATAAATTATCTATTCAAACTCAAAACGAGTAGAAAGTAAGATGAATTGGGCTGACAACCCCTTTGTCTTCTAAAGACGGCATATAATTTACTTCGTACTTGTGGCGGGAATCAAGCGTTTCCATGTTGCTCGGCATCAAGGATCTTCGAGACCTGTTTGGACCATATAGTGTGGTCTTCTTCCAGCTGCTCTTTGGTGATCTAAGGGCATCAGCTAGAAGGATTCACCGAGGCAAGTACTCTGTTGGTCTCCATAAGGCCCAACCATTTCAGTCAACGCTCCTTGATGGTGATTACAACGCATCTCTTGATACTATACATTCGTCGTATATCCACGTTTGACATATGATCAGACAGGTTTATCCTGAGGATGCTACGGAGACAAATATGCTCCAACATCTTCAGTGCATCTTCAAGTAGTCTCTTAACTGACCAAGTTTTGCATCCATAAAGGAGGATTGTTCGAGCCAAAGCCAGGTAGACCCGAACTTTAGTTGGTACACTAATTTCACACCGGTTCCACAATGGTTTTCTGAGGGAAGCAAAGACCATCTGTATTTTTTGCTATCAGTGTAGAATATCGACGTCTGAAGATCCTCAGTGATGAGCTGAGAGCCAAGGTATGTGAAGCTATCAACCTCATCCAGCTGTTCCTAATATACAGTTAGCGAAAAAGAATTAAGAGTTATTTATTACCATAATCCAAAGTAACCAGATAACTGCCCAAGTAATCACTTAACTGCCCAATTAACCACATCATCGAGCATAGTTTAAGCTTTCTCTGGGTCTGAGAGGATTCCAACATCATCAGCGAATTCAAGGTACCCAAGTGAAAGGTTCTGTCCAATCTGAACTCCTGGATTGGAAGATTTTCAAGCACCCAATGGCATGCCCATTTTGCGAAAAGGGCCCAACAATAGGAATAGTTAGGTATTTGAAGTTGCAACTAACAGGGCTTGTTGTGGAGGATGTCGAACTAACAGAAAGAAATTATTTGCATCTTATTGCTTCTGATTCTACTCATACCCTTACTACTGCTTACTGGTATTGCTACTTCTAGTACTACTCGTGCCACTAAAGCTAAGGCTACTACTGTTAATTCTACTGCTACTACTACTACTACTGCTGCTACTAAAACTAAGGGCATTAAGGCTTTTTATTGTACAAATATTGAAACTGTATGGAACTAAATTGAAAAAAACTATGCACACATAGGTTGTTAAGAGGACGTATCAGAAATATTTCAGGAACGATTGATGGTTTTAAGTTAAAATTTTTAGTGTGTGTTGAAGTGAATGCTGAAGAAACCAAAGGTGCTATGAGCATACGGCTACTACAGCTATTTCTACTACGCAAGCTAAAAGTATTAAGGTGAAACTTTCAAGGAATATTTAGGCAGATGTTGAACTAAATCAAAACGAACTATGAGCATGTAGATGTTCAGATAGGTGACAAAGAAATATCTCAAGAATGGCTTGCATTATTAACTTAGACCTTTAAGGGTAAGTTGTGGCAGATTTTGAATTAGCCAGAAGGCACTATTCTTAAACTGTTCATAGTACCTCTACAGTTACTATAATTAATGACGCCAAGGGTAGTAAGGTGAAACTTTTAGGGAACATTTAGGTTGAACATTGAACATAAGGAGTTTCAATTAAATAAAAAAAAAAAAAAAACAATGTGCATGCAGGTTTTCAAAAGGGCATGTAGGCAATATCACAGGCAGTGCCGCTCTATAATAGTTAGAAATATCACTGAAACTTTTAAAGGAGCTGTAAATTAATTGTAAATTAAAAGTTTTAGTGCCCTTTTTAAGAGTCAAAAGAGATAAAAGGGCACATCTAATTTCCAAAAATATTTTCCAAACACATCTAATTAGATTTTGAGAACTATTTTGTTCAGAAAAGCGGAATGGTAGATTAACTATGTCTCTATGGATATTGGGTATGTCAACCCCCCACAATTACGCAATGGGCCAATTATGCCTTAAAACTAAATCAAAAAGCGCTCTGTGGCTAGTTGCCAATAAGATACCTCAGAAAAATATCAAGAACGACTAAGGATATTAAGTGAAAACTTCCGGTGCAACTGCTATTAATACTTCTGCTCTTACAATTGAAATAAACCTAAAAAGTGTAAGTGTATCCAGGTTGTCAAAAAGCATAGATAGAATTTTTGGGAATGATGAGAAGTTTAATTTTTCAGGTCAACTTCAGGAGATATAAAATTAAACTAAACACTATTATTTGTGTCAGGATTAAAAGTTATTGAAGAAGTTTCTCCAGCATACAAACAACAAGCCAAACTATGGATTCTTATGGGAAAAAACGAAGATACAAAAAAAATCCAATGAAAATGACTATGTCAAGAGAAAATGAACAGAAACTAATTTAAAAACTTTTTTCGACAAACCTAGTTTTTCAAAGACAAGTAAAGAGCTGCATTAAGCCAAAAATGAGCAGAAATAATGTCAAATAATCTTCCAAGCGTAAAACTACCACAAATCACAATTAATAAATAAATGAAACCCATAATAAACAGAAATTACAATAAATAACCAAGTCAAGCTCAAAACGAGCAAAAATTAACATGAGTAGGCAGACAACCTCCAGGCCTTCTCAAGACTAGAAGATATTTTACACTTTGCTCAAAACAAAATTCCTTTTAAATGTTTTTCCTTTTTTTTATTTTAATATATTAATAATTATTAAAACTTTAGGGAATAAATATCAGTATTCTTATATTAAACTGACAACCCATGGTCATTTGTTTTTTTCAGTAAAGTGCAGATTATGCTCTGGTCTTGAAAAGGCATTTATCAGAGACAGAAGATCAATAGAGATTTTTAAGTGGATATTTCGGGTTCTGTGTAGTTAAAGACTGACCAGCGTGGCGTGTGGGTGGCCATTTATCTTACGAAGAAGGTGTTGGGGCCCCCCCTTATTGTCAGATAAACGTCCTTTTTCTCTAATACATAGATTTGCCTACAATGTAGTTTCTATTGGCACGATAAACTCTCGCAGAGGCTAGCCTGTTTTCAATGACGGTTGAAAGGCGAGAATTCCGCAAGAGGGAATAAATTAGTTTGTACTAAACTTCTGTTTTAGTCTTCTCAGGGACTAGCTAAATTTTGCCATTGAATCATAATTAATGGATAAAGTTACTTCATTTTTGCAGTTCCATTGGCCCAAGTTGCCATGTGCTGGCAAAAGAGAGTTAATGACCTGTTTTCTGTATATACATTTTGTAGTTAGTTCCTGTTTAGAGTTCACCAAATTAACATTGGACTTAACATCAGTAAATAGAAGCGAGTTAGGTTTCTACAGTTGTTTATTGATTATTTCTTCAAAACCTGGTACAGTTGAGTTACTGTTATTCTTAATATCCAATGGAGCTCCTGTCTATTCCAGAGATATTCTTATATATACGTTATTGGTAGCACAGACCGTGGCACCGGGGAACAAAAAGTATGGCGAATACACCCCACGGAAGGTACACCTGTGATTGGATGTGTTTGGGGAAATGGTGGGTGTGCGAAGGGGTTAGTTGCCCCCCAATCACTTTCAACTATTAAAAAAGGCACTAGTTCTTTTAATTTCCAATCCAATGAGCCATTTTCGAAGTTTCTACGACAACTCCTTCGATGCGAAGTGACAAAAAATAATAATGAATTGTGCTCACATTGCTCTTTACTTAGGCAGCGCTATTGCACTGCCTATGATATATTTTCTTTGAAACAAAAAAGATTGCATTCGTATGCTTACCAGCATAAAAAAAATGACGTGAAAAATTGTGGCACTTAGCGGCACAAATTAGGAGGGGGACTAGATTTAGAAAAATACCTCTTTTTCTTGTTCTGTTATTGAAAATACGGTACTATCTCATTATGCAGGCCTCTTTAAAAAGTCAAGTTTGGTTAATGCTAATGAAATAAAATAGGATGAATATATAATAGTTTAGAAACAAATTTGGGCTATATATTTGCACATTAGTGAGTGTGTGTGTGGGGGGGGGGGGTTAAGCATTGCATATATTAAATACGTAACCTTACCTAGGTACCTTCCTATATATATATTTATATATATATTTATTTACTCTCATAACAACTGCTACGTTTGTTAGTTTTGTCCTTTGTTAGCTGTAAACGAAATTTTTTCATACTTGCCCAAGTTCTTTCTAGCTCTGTGCAGCTTGCCCCATTCAAGTGCTAGAGCAGAGAGACAGTTCTTGATTTTGTCGGTCACCAAAACGAAGTATCGGAATAGGCTAAATGTCTCGAGTGTTTCGTCCCTGATGAAAACGAAGCAACTTGTTCACAGGTCGTCAAGTGGAGTACATGACTGGGTGATCCCCAGTGATTTGACTCGGGCTATCAAAAAATGGAAACAAGTAGATCCCTTCATTTAGAATTCGATACTAGCGGATACTTTAAATTTGGATGAGGCCGAGGACGAATAAAGCCTTTTAAGTGCGACTTTTTTTTTAATTATGACTGCATATCTTTCTTCTTACTTTTCAATTTGTATGATTTGCCTGACCTGAAGACTATTGACACAATGTAATTTTTTTAAACTAATTATTGTATGTTATATGTTTTCTTTTTTTTGGCAGCCCTAGTCAAATTTGAGGTGCACGTTTTAATTTACATAATTTTACAACTAAACCGGTAGCCGATTGCGTCATTTCCGTTTTGAAGTAACATAGATTGTATTGGTTTTTGATTCCCTTGAATACGAACGAGAAAGAATCCAGAAAAAATCAGTTCACAAAATCTCATAAAAATTGTTTTAAAATTTGCAAGAATTCTTTGTAAGCAGCTTATCCCTTATTTAAAGACAAACTTTAAAACAGAAACTAGGGGACAAATTTCAAAAGCCGTCACTTTCAAACACACCTCGGATTCTAAGCGCTCCATCGCCTGAATTGCTTCATGAATATGAGCTGTAGCTGTTTTTCTTCGTTGATTGCTTTTTAATTTTTCAATATATCTGGATTTTATGACCTGAAGATCCTTGATAAATTTAAAGCCGGGCTTCACCAGCAGGATTTCCAGAATCCAAGATTCCAGACTATTGTTTGACGTCTTGGATACACCGAACCTGGAATATGACGCCAATCCAGTAGTACATCCAAGCAGTCCAAAAAAAGGATTTTTGAACTTATAGGTTTCCGGATTTTTCAATCATACAATGAAAACGAAAGAAAAAAGGAAACAAAGATTGTGTAAATCGCAAGAGCGGATCCAGGATTTTTTTTCGTGTTTACTAATTTTTGACTCAGTTTTCGACTAATTTTACTGATTTTTACACCTAGGTTTTACCAATTTTCGACCTATTTTCGACTCGGTCAAAAATTTCGGGGGGGGGGGGGTTCAAACCGGGTAACCCCCCTCTGGATACGGCCTTGGTAAATCGTAATGATTATCCTCCTATAATAAAAATCGATGCTTGATGGTGCGCGTGCGGCGGAAGCCGCACGCGCCAAAATTTTTTTTGACCATTTAGTAAAAACATATGCGATTTAGTAAATTTTTCCAGGCCAGGGTGGCAACCCTGGGAGGGCTACAGGAACGATCCTACCCTCTATCAAAATCTTCATAAAAGGGAAAAAGGGGATTTTATGGAAACTATTAAATGGAAAATCATGTCTTAGCAACTGCTTTTCGGCAATATATTGTAAGAATACAAGGTTAAAATGCAATTTTAGCCCCTGATTTGTATTAAAATTGTCATTTGGGATCAATATCAAGTGGTACCATAAATGGTCGTAAATGGCCGAAACGACTTTTGTTGGCCTGTAGTAAAATGTTTCTGTAGTAATATACTGTATTAGAAGAGAAAGTGAATGAAAATGTCTTATGCAAAATTTTCATAGATAGTACTTTATGTCGCCGACGATCCGCGTGTTACGCTTCGCGTAACACGCGGGAAAAAATTTGGGATATGGTACCATTTTTTTGTCTTTGGTACATTTTTCATGCAATTTGTGGTACATTTTGTTTTGAGCTGTTGGTAACACTGCATTGAGGTGGTGTCAGTTCGCCTCTATAAATTCAGAGCTTCCAAATGCTGGAACATTGGACATCAGGGTTGCCACCAGCAGTAGGATTTTACTAGATCTAGTAAAAAAAAAATCTAGTAAATTTAGAGGATCTAGTAAATTTCCCAAAATCTAGTAAAAAGTCATGATTTATAGTAAACAAAACTTTTTTTTAAAAAAAATTATCGATTTTTTTTCAGCATTTAGTAAAAACAGATGCAATCTAGTAAATTTTTCCTCTCTGATTTAGTAAATTCTTCCTGGTCAGGGTGGCAACCCCGTTGGACATTTTACAATCGGAATCTATAGTTAGACAATGCCAGGGCTGTTGATGTTATGGATAGTATTGAAACGTTATTAAGGGATACTTAATCAAAGTAGTTCTTTTTCAATACCTTTTGTCAAAAGTAGCGCTCATATAAAATATGACGTCCAAGAAATCAATTAGCTCATTGATTTTAGTCCCCCGTAAAAAGTAAGGGTACTTGTTAAAATCCAGTACCTCGCGAGAAGTGAAGTTTCGTTAATGCTAATGTAATAAAACAAAATAGGATGAAAATATACTAGTTTAGAAACAAATTTGGGCTATACATTTGCAAATTAAGGGTGGGGGGGGGGGTAAAGCATAGAATATATTAGATACGTAACCTACGTACCTTTTTTTGCCCCTAAAACCCCAAAAAACTAAAGTTTAAACATAGTTCCCGGAGTGGGCAATACCTCACAAGCAGCGGAAACCTGTTTTTTCATTAGATTCTAGATGCGGTTCATCGCGAGTTTCGGATTCTTAACAAGTACCAAAGTAAGGAGCAACCCAGCTTAATAGTAACCAGCTTAATAGCAATGACTCAACCTTTTTACAATGGTTCCTTAAATAATTCCTGAGTCTAGGAACAGGCAAGCAGTAAGTATATGATAAGCTGTAAGAATGCAAATTATAAAGTTGTACTTGAACATTCTTTTCAATATTTATTTAGATAAAGAGAAAATAAAATGTTTTTTCTTGTTTACTTCATTGTTCACTCAGGATACGATTTCTTGGCTGAGGAGCAGAAGCTGTGCAATGAGCAGAAGAGCTTAAATGAGCAGTAAATTCGTTTAGCGAGGGACTAGCAAATAAGATAATTTATTGGAAAAAAGTAAAGGGTTCAATTTCTTTTAAAATGTAAAAATGGGGGGAAAGGCCTAAAAAAAAAAACAATTATACGGAGAATGAAAAGACCTTAAGGTTGAGAACCCTTGATTTTTATTTTAACTTTACAATTACAAGAAGCCATGTCTGTTGCAACGACTTTTTATGTAAAAATACACGCCATTACACAAAAAGACGGCAACAGTATACAGACAACACAGAATTAAAGATCATCAAAATTTACTGCTCAGCTCTAATTTTCAACCTAGAAAAGAAAAAGGACATTAATCGATGGGAGATAAAAGACATATTAAGAAGTGATAAAAAAAATAAATAAACAAAGAACAGGGCTAAAACTTAAAAACAACCCTAAAACAGAGTGAACCAAATTAAAATTCGATCCGCCGTGAAGGATGGGCATTAAAATGCCCAAATGGATGCCTGTTTCATTCGAGCGTGAAAGATTATTACGAAAAAAAAAAGATGAACAAGCTAGGAGGAACAGTAAGGGACATTTAACTGACAATTATGGCAAGGCGTCAGTATATGAGTTAAAAGAATAGATAATAATATAAAAATTAAAAATAGTATATTTATTCGATAATTAGGGTTAGCGGCTTCAAAAGGGCGTTTAGTTGAATCACAATACAAATGTACATCCAAATGGTCAAAAGAGCGTATTTGCAGTTCTCAGGAAAGGATAAAGTTGTTCAGTCAAGACTTTTATGACTCATTCAATTTGTGAGGTGTGTCTGAATATGTCTCTGCGGATTGTAGATAAGACATGCAAAGAAGTGATAAAAAAAATAAACAAAGAACAGGGCTAAAACATAAAACTGATCCTAAAACAGAAAGAACCAAATTAATATTCAGTCCTCTCTGAAGTTTGAGCAATAAAATGCCGAAATGGTTGACTACTTCCCTCGAACGTGAAAGATTATTACGAAAAGCAGAAGAACAAGCTTGGAGGAACACAAAGGGACACTTTACTAATAATTATGACAAGGCGTCAGTCTATGAGTTTATAAAGTAAACAATAGGTTAAAAATATTATATTTATTCGATAATTAGGGTTAGAGGCTTCAAAGGGGTGCTTAGCAGAATCATAAACAAATGTACATCCGATAATCGTTAGCGTTGACTATCAGTGCTCTTTTCCCCTTCCATTTGTTTAGAAAACTAGAATAGACAGAATTTACTGCAGTCACAATGCATATTTTGATTAATTATGTTTTTTTATTATTGAACAGTAGAAAAGAGATAGAGTTGCCCACACTTCACTTCCACTTTTGTTGTGAAGATTTTAATTTTAAGATTTAAAAACACTAAAAACGATGAAGGTAAAAAAAGTTATCTCTTCACTAGGTGATAAACAGTTTTTATTAAACAAAATTTCCTGAAATTTGCAACAAAAAAGTATTGACAGCATATTACCAAATCAAGCTATCAGTTAACAAAAAAGCCTCTGTCGATCGTGAAAAAAGTTTGTGTTGTATTTTTCTATTCAAAAAGTAGCAGTATTCAAAACTAATTTGCATCTGTTGTGCATTCCTTGAATACAAAAGGTAATAAGTGCAATAGCTTAGCGCTAAGAAACATTATGGGACATAAATTATTTCTAAAAAGTTCCATATTTGCACAAATTCTATCCATTTACTCCAAAATCCACTTACAGTAACCTACTCTTTGCAAAGTAGTTGCTCCATATCCCCATTCATATTTTGCAGGGCATTAAATTCCCTGGATAGATATATCCCTACCTTGTATACATGGGTGTAGAGCGAGGCAGCCGCTTCTGTGATGGAGGGGGGAGGGGTTTTACTAATACTTCCCAAAGTCCTTTGAATATAGGTCTTTAGAAACTGATCATTCTATATTTCGCTAAAACTCGGCCTTTAACATTTTCCATGTTCTACTTTTCCTGTAACAGTATAATATAAGAGACCCACTATTCAACTTCCAATTTCCAGAAAACATAAACACTAAAAAAACCAATTTGACACAAATCACATTATGGTTCGATAACAGCTTCTTCTAAGAATTCAATTCAAAAGTTTTCAGTTGGGCAAAATTAAATATAAAAATTGATATAGGGGAGACTGGCCCACGTTTAGCCAAAGCAAATAATTTCAATATAAGAGCCTATGGGGCTTCTGTGGATTATAAAAGCTCTGACAGATGGCAGTGTATGTTTTTAAAATGTGTGACCTTAATTAATACTTTTACCAAAATACCAGATTGGATCAGGTTTTAAGGTGATTAACTCTGGAATTTTGTTCAATTTTGTCTGAAGCTACTACTACAACTAACAACTCACCGCAGAACCCAGCCGCCTGAGGCCAACACAGCTACGCACGCTCCTCCTCCACCCCAATCTAATAAAGGCCTCCCTTTTTACACCCGCCCACGAAGTTACCATTTCCTTTAAATCTTTCTTTATCACGTCCTACCACCCCGGACGGGGACGACCTGCTTTCCGTTTAGCCCTAGATGGTTGGCCGAAAAGAACATTCTTCGGCAATCTGTCATCCTTCATCCGCACAACGTAGCCCCAGAGAGCGGTATTGAACCACATTTTTCGTATAGCCTATTGTTTGAAATACGGTCAGTCAGCCGGGTACCCAGAACAATCCTTAAGCAATTTCTCTGCAAAACATCTAGCAAATCTTCATCCGCTTTTCGGAGCGTCCATGCTTCAGAGCCATATTTGACCATTGTCAACACTGTAGCTTCTAATATTCTAACCTTGGTTTACAGACTTATCTTCCATTTCTTCAAGATTTTTTTTTAACTGTGAAAAAACACCTTGAGCCTTGGCCATTCTATATTTAACATCTTCACTGCTCCCACCATCTTTACTAATAATACTACCAAGGTAAGTGAAGCTGCCCACCTGATCAATCTTTTCATTACTCAACGTCACCTTTTCATCTTCACTTATTCCTAGCCTTAGTGACTTAGTCTTCCTAACATTAATTTTCAAACCAATTCTAGCACCCTGAACTCGCAAAACCCCTAAAATTTCATTCATTTTGCTCACACTTTCATCTAGGATGCTTAAATCATGAGCATAATCCAAGTCCAGGAGATTTTTTCCTCCTCATTTGATTCCGTGGCTTCCCATTGCCTTTCCTGTGCTCCTTAAAACAAAGTCCATCAAAATAATCCATACAAATAGTCGTTATTTAGGAATCTTAGAAACATCTTAGAAACATAAACATGTATATGACCTTAAATAAAGATAAAAATATTAACATTAATACGGAATTAGAAAAACAAGTGAAGTCTAAGGAAGTTTAAACTTCGAGAAGAAAACTACCATCTTTAGCAGCAGTCATAGCACCAGCCATCATTACACAAGAGGACACTCCAAGA
This sequence comes from Artemia sp. Kazakhstan ARC1039, assembly GCA_029168905.1. NCBI lineage: Eukaryota > Metazoa > Arthropoda > Branchiopoda > Anostraca > Artemiidae > Artemia > Artemia sp. Kazakhstan ARC1039. The sequence continues at coordinate 25,439 of JAQQPU010012094.1, forward strand.
AGCTGCCAAAGTTAAGCTCCCGATCGAGAACCCGTCAAATGTACTCCTCAAGAAGAGTCATAAATCATTGGAATCAATTGAAGGACTCAACTTTCAGCGCTCCCTCCATCCAGTCATTCAAATGCCACCTTGACAAGGAGTGGGAGAAGAGGCAGCGGAGGTTCAATTGGGAGTCGTCGACTCAAGAGCACTACAGGTCCCGAGGACCTTAAAGCTCTCAAATGGATTAAGGTGATTAATGAGTGCTAAAGTTCTAATAAATTTTGGAATTGGGCCATAATGTCAGAGAACTAAAGAGGGAAAAAGAAATGTTGAGGAAACCAGGATCCTCATGAACAATTTGAATTCTGCAGGGCATGTGAAAATAGCAAATTCAATACGAGATTTCCAGCGGTTCTCCAGATAGCCAATTCGTTTTCCAAGAGGCATGGGGTACATTGCAGAACATAGTCATAACTAATTATTTGCTATTATTCCATTATTTAGCCCCCAAATGCCTATGCTACATAACAGGGGCTAACATTATAGTCCCTTCAACAGTTATAGCTTATAATTTTGTGTTACTTATTGTCTTGGAACGAAAATAGTAACAAATAGTCACCTATCATTTATAATAATAATAGGGTTCTGGAAATTAACCTCAAAATTGCTTTTTCCACGATTCTCCAGGATACTGGAATACCCTTTTCTATAGAAAGACCTGTATTCCTTGTCCACAGACAACAACCAGTGGAACATCTGGGAAAATCCCTCAATTTCATCTCATAGTTTTTTTCCTTTTCCAGGATTCTCCTGTAATATAGTCCTTATACTTGTAATATAGTCCAGTCTGGCGAGGTGGGGCATATTTAAGCTATTTGGACACTTTTTGCGGTAGTTGCGCGTTGAATTTTTTGCGATTGCGCCGATGTTGTACATGTTAAAATAATTTGATAATTTTATTATCAATTTGATAATTTGTGCATATGTAAAAGTGCGACATTATCACGACATTAAAAAATGATTATCGTATCGGCATTTTGACTGACGAATTCAGACGATTCGAACTGGATTTATTAGGAGTTTCAGAAACTCATATCCCAGGGGTAGGAAGCATGAAATTAGGTGATATAGAATTTGTTTACTCAGGCAGGAAGGATGGGGTACATAGACAGGGAGTAGGGCTCATGATGAATAAGGAAGCTGCTAAGTCTTGTTTAGGCTG
>JAQQPU010012095.1:0-26640 GCA_029168905.1 Artemia sp. Kazakhstan ARC1039
CTCTCTCTCTCTCTCTCTCTCTCTCTCTCTCGGTTTTTTAATAATTGTCTGTTTTTAGCTTGGGCCACTCTATAACGCTTACAAGGCTATATCTGTCTCGTTTAGAAGAACACAAGCTACGTCTAGATAAGCTACCAAAAAAAATCGTTTTGGTTTTAATATTCTTACTTATCTTCTGAATGTGTGTAAGTGTACCCATACGAGCCCTCTAGTGCATTGTTTCCTAACCCTGACGGAGGAGATGTCCAACCATTTAGGGGTCTAAGTCAGTAAGAAATTAACGCTTAGGTACAAAAAACTTTTACTAATCTGTATGTTAAATTTCTATCAAACGTATACATAAAAAATGAATATATTCCTAAGGAACTTAGGATTAACATGACTATCAGCCCATACCTTAAAGAGATTGTTGTATTTGTCTTTAATTTCAAGGTTTTGTAATCGTGGATCAATATTCGAAACACAAAGGAGTAAATAATCTTCAAGCGATGTCAGACGATTCCTATTTTTAGCTTTTCATGCAACTATGGAGTATTTTCACACAGATATGAAGTGGGGAATGGAGCCAGTGTCTTCAATATCCTGTTATTATTAGCATTCTTAATCATATGAATTAAAAAATCTGCATAATTTTTAGTCTTTTATGGGACTGAAGCCATCCTGACTCCAATCCTGTAGACAACCTGGAACATGGGTTTGTCTTAATCAGCTGTTTTATTTAAAGAACCTCTTCTTGTTCTATTTCGTTGTAACTGTATAAAAATATTTTGGTTTTATTGCTTCAAAAAATTTAACAGGTCACGAATCAATACAGTCAAATCTGTTTCGAAATTATTTAACTTCGTTCAGGCTCTTATTGGTCGGGATCTCCGCCCGCGCCGCCGCGCGTGTGGGTTAAGTTTTTAGCTAGTGCATGAAAACATAGTTTTGATTGGTTGCGTGATTTAATACATTACTATTTCAATATTCGCCAAATTTTTCCCCTTAATACCCTTAGCTTTAGTAGCAGTAGCAGTAGTACTTTGGTAGTAGCAGTAGAATTAATAGTAGTAGCCTGAGTCTTAGTAGCAGTAGTAGTTTAAGTTTCAAGTTCAATATGGGTTTTAATTAAAAAAAAAACATATAAAAATACACTTAACTCAGTTCCTTATGCATTGATGCACGTTTGGGCCCGTAATAATTGCACACTCTAAATACAGCGTGGCCTCATGTCCTCTCCAATTTCGACCCCGAACCGCCATCAAATAACAATAAACTTAACACAACTTCTCCTCCGCTCACACCCCTTGAAGTATCAAACTAAAATATGATAATTAATAATAATATCGAAAAATTCTAAACATAATAATAATAAAATAAATCTAGTAAATAAATATTTAATCTTTTAGATATTTTTTCACATTCTTTTTAAAGGAGCCGAGAGACCTATATGACTTCAGCTCTTGCGGAAGTGCATTCCACTCTCTAGTACACGCAATTCTAGAAGAAAATTCCGACCTAGCTGTCGGTGTCGGGGGTATATAAATGTCTGATGAAGATCGTGTATTTAAGCTATGGATTTGTGATGCTAGTGTGAATAAGCCTTTAAATGGTGATGGGAGTTGTTCCTGAAAAATATTTAAAACAAAAACGGTGCAAGATAGTCTGTAAAGTGATGCCATTGATAGTCTGTTCGGTGCTGGGCCTAAAATTTGAAGTGCTTTATTGTGAACTGAGTTTAGTCTCTGTAAATGTGTCTTGAAATTAGATTGCCAAACTGTAGAACAATATTGAATGTGAGGCTTGATAACTGCATTGTAAATCAGGATCAGTATTTTTTTAGGGAAATGGTGACTGAGTTTTCTCAAGATTCCAAGGTTCCTTGAAAGCTTCGTCTCGACACTTAAGTTGTAGTAGCAGCATTGGTCGTAGTAGCAGTGGTAATAGTAGTAGTAGTAGTAGCAGTAGTAGTAGTTGTATGAGTAGAAGCAATGGCATCAGGATGTTTTTTTGGACATCAGGATGTTATTGTCTTTTGGTTTGTTCAACGTCCCCTACAACAAGCCCTGTAAGTTTCAATTTCAATCGTCCAAACCGTTCCAAAGATATCGCTGATGCGCTCTTTTGACAACCTGTATACAGACGGCGTGTTGTGATTCAGTTCACCTTCCCCTGCAATTCTCCCTGAAAATTTCCCCCTTGTACCTTTAAGCATATTTGTAATAGAGGTCACACCAGTAGTATTAGTACTAGTAGTAGTATTAACAGTAATAGCACGAGTACTAGTGGCAGCAGTAGTATTATATTGCCTTTTGGTCAGTTGAACATCCCACTCATCATTCCAGGAACTTAATACAAATAGCCATTTCTGTGACATTGCTGATATGCCCTTTTGATAACCTGTATATTCAAATACTTTTTGAAATTTTTATTTTAATACTCTTAGGCTTACAAGAAGTTGCAATAGAAGTAGTAGTTGGAGTAGTAGTAGTAGTAATAGCAGTAGTGGTAGTAGTATTAGCAGTAGCGTGCACATATTGCCTTTTGTTTAATTGATCTTCCCCTTTAAGTTATCTCTGAAAGTTTCAACTTAATACCCAAATCCATTGTTGAGATACGCCCTTTTGACAATCTGCATACATATAGTGTGTTTTGATTTAGTTCAAATTTCCCCTCAATGTTGTCTCGAATTTGAACCTTCATACACTTGGCCTTTATAGGACTAGTATCATTGTATCAGTAGTAGTAATAGGAGCAGTAATTATATTGTATTAGTCGTAGCAGTAGCAGCAGTATTAATAGCAGTAGTACCATGTACATGTTACCTTTTGGTCAGTTGGACGCCCCCCTCATGATTATCCCGAAAGTTTCATCTTGATATGGTAAGCCGTTCCAAAAATATTGTTGATAAGCCCTTTTGACACCCTTTTCATCTTATTGATGACTTTCATCTTAGTAGTAGTAGTAGTAGTAGTAGTAGTAGCAGTAAAAGTAGCTGTGGTAGTTGTATTATTAGTAGCATGCATGCATTATATTTTGATCAATTGATCGTCCCCTTTAAGCATTCTCTGAAATTTCTAACCTAAACCCAAATCCATTCTTGAGATACGCCCTTTGACTCTATAAAATTTTCAAGTTCGTACTTTTAGCCTTAATAGTAATAGTATCATAGTAGTAGTTGTAGTAGTATGAGCAGTTCTAGTGTTGTATTAGTAGTAGTAGTACCAGCAGTTTTAACAGTAATATTAGTATGTATATGTTGCCTTTTGGTAAGTTGAACATCCCCTCATGATGTCCCGGAAGTTTCATCTTGATACGGTAAGCCATTCTAAAAATTTTGCTGGTACACCTTTTTGACAATCTGTATGCACATAGTATTGTGGCAACTTTTACCACATCAACAAATAATTAGAACCCGAGTCCTAAAATTAGTCCCAATCAGAAACCCTCATCGCTGTCTAAATTCACCAAGTGTAAAGATTTTCAAACAGAGGTCTTTATTCTACAAAGTTCAGGAAAGGTCTGCCAATTTCATACGAACAAAAATTCATTCAAAACGAAACTAGCTTATATCTCGGCTCTCCGCCAAAACAGGTAATTAGCCTTTTTCAATTCACACACAATTATGAACTACAATCTCAGGAAATAAATATCACGATGTGAAAATAAGGAAAGAAAAATGATAAATCATCACAAGTATGTTTTGACTTAGTGCAACTTTAGCGCGAAAATATAGCCCTTTTGGTCAATTGATCATCTCCCTTAATTTAATATACTCAGTCATTCCTGAATTACGCCCTTTTGACAACCCGTATGTACAAAATGTGTTTTTATTTAGTTCATGACTCCCCTCAGTATTCTCTGAAAAGCTCACCTGAGTGCCCTTTATCTTTTTGGAAAGTAAAGGTCAAACATGCCAGCCTTTTTCAATAACATATACTATATATAAACAATGGACGATTTAAGTAACTTACAACCCCTTTCCTGAGGGCTGTGGGGGGAGGGGGGGGTATGACATCGCGAAAGACATTATGACTGGACCTTTCAACTATGTTGAATAAAGTAGCAGTCTCAAAACTTCGATTGGATGTGTTCTGGGAAATGATGGGTGTGGAGGGGAGGGGGGGGGTTGCCCTTTAATCAGTTTTGAATCTTGAAAAGGCCACTAGAACTTTCGATTTCCAATCGAATGAGCTCCTTCCGAAGTTTCTACAAAAACTTCTATACGACGTGCCTTGTCGAAAAAAAGATAATACATTGTGTCTACATCGCTCTTTACTTAGGCAGCGCTATTGCGCTACCTATGGTCTGGTATCTACTCATGTAATACCACTGCTACTATTCCTACTAACAACTCACCGCAGCACTAAGTCGACTGAGGCCAGCACAGCTGTGCATGATCCTTTTCCACCCCAACTATTCAATACTTCACTCTTTACCCCCCTTCGATGAAATTTCTTCTAAATTCTTCCTTGTGATATCTTCCCATCTCCATTCGTGGACGACCTGATTGTCGTGATGGATGACAAAAGCCTAATCTTAGGCAATCTATTGTCCGTAAAACTTGGCTTAGCGACGTCTCTTTCGTTATATGACCAAGTGGCCCTTGAGATTATCTTTAAAAAAAATGAAAAAAATCGCCTTAAGAGTCCTGAGTTAGTGTGATGTCCAGCTATCCACTTTAAAGTTCAGAATGAGGAAGTTACCGAAGAAAGAAGTAGTGGCGACGAAGTGTTACTTTCTTTTCCATTTACCTCTAGAACAGGAGCTTTGGCTTGAACCTCGAGTGAAAGTTCTTCTGAGTTTTCACCAGATTTCTTGAGGCGAGCAGTTTAACACGCACCCTCGCTTGGAGCATCGACACTAAGAATACTCTCGGATTCTTTGTTTGGTTTGTCAAAAAGTCACTGCCACTAGCAACAATACTACTTTCATTTGTATTTTGAGCTTTGATCTTGTTTTTAAGCGCTGGGCAAACTGCGTCACTGATTTATCGAAACCATAAGAATTTAAACTCTTCTTCTAGGTTTCTTTTGGACGATTGTGCATATAGCGTCTTTCTTCGAACTCGGATATACCTGCTTTATATGGCACTTTGCCGTATGAGTGCTGCAGTAGTCGTCATCAAACTCGTAACCAGTGACGGGCTTTGCAGCTTCTTTACCATCTACACATACATCAACTTCGCCCTTTTTTGCTTTCGCTTATCTGTGTTTATTTTTTCTCGCCTGCTTTGTCAAGCCAGAAAGCTATTTTTGGACTCGACGACACTTGTTCTTATTTTCTAGTGAACGCGAAGTTCATTAGCGCCCTTCTAATTTTGTTTAAGGGCCCTCAATGTGACAATCCCTCAGTGTGGGGTGCTGGAACGTATGTTAATTGAAATGCCCTGTGACCCAGACTGTCATAGCAGGTGAATGCGAAAGATATTGTATAGACATTGTATGTATATCCGAAAGCCGGCTAAATGGAAATCTGGAAGATGAGCTCGTCTCTCCCCCTGGCGGAAAATCCGAATTCCACTTTTTCAACTCCTTACTTAGCGATGGCTCTGGTAATGCAGGGATTGGTTTCCTACTCAGTACTTAAGCAGCAAAATCCCTAGTTGAATAGAGGCCAATCTCACCCCGTTTGGCTAAAGCCCGTCTTATAGGTCAGCTGTTCAACATCACTATCATCTCTGCCTATGCACCAACCAGACCCCCGGACGAAAGTACGGTTGACGAGTTCTGCGATGCCCTGACCCAGTCATTGAGAATAGTCCCAAACTGTGATCTACTCATCCTAGGAAGTGTTCTTAATACCCACGTTGGAAGCCGCCAGACAAACCGTGAAAGAGTTGTTGGAAGATTTGGATGTGGCAACAGGTGTGAGCGTGGAAGGATAGTCGTAGAATTTGCCCAGCAGTATAACCTTGTATTGACAAATACGTTGCTCCAACACACGACATCCCAAAGGACCACTTGGCGCCCTCGAGATGGAAAAGCCCAATCTCAATTTGATTACTTACTAATATCCTCCCGAAGGTGAAGCTCTATACAGAACTTTAGAGCCTATACAGGAGCAAAAACGGCTCCGATCATATGCTGCTTAAAGCCTCCCCAACCATAAATCTGGTATCCAGGAAATGAACGCAACCTCCTCCAAGATGCGATGTAGCACTTCTTTAGGATAAAGCGGAGGCAGAAGAGTTCCGCTTGGAACTATCCAACCGTTTTGACATCCCGTCCGTGGACGACGATAACGAACCAACCACCATCAACGTAGAAGACGATTGGAGGAAGATCAGATTGGAAGAGACACCATAAAAGACGCCTCTAAAAAAGTCATTGACAGGCTAAATCGGAAGCGGAAAAAGTGGATCACAGAAGACACCACCAAACTATTAAACCAGAACCGACAGATTAGAAATACCAAGTCCACAGTGTTCAAAATACTGAGAAAAGATTAACATAAATCCGCCCACTTGGACAGACAACGGTACTGGGACCACGTGGTAGCCGATATGCAGAAGGCTGCTAGTCATTCAGATACAAGAAACCTTTACCAACTACTTGAAGAGGCAACTGGGAAAAGTAAAAAGATCTCAACTGTAGTGAGAGGCGAAGATGGAATGCTTCTGTCAAGAAAAGATGACATAATCACAAGCTGGCAGTACCACTTCCAGAAGCTGCTGAACCCCAATCACTACATCCGTTCCACTCAAACGCCTCCCAATAATAGCGCCACTGTACTCCAGCCCAGCAACCCTAAAGACAACTCAGTACCACCCAGTCAACAAGCCTCATACAGCAACGTAAATGTTCACCATCCCTCAGTACAAGAGATCAAAGAGGCAATCAAGAAGCTGAGGAATCACAAGACGCCAGGCACAGATTCTATCCCGGACGAAGTCTGCAAAGCTGCTTTTATTCAGGCTGAGATACTACAGAAACTCTTCTGCTCAATCTAATCTCAGGAACGGTTTCCCCAGGAATTGCAAGACTCAGTTATAATGCCAGTCATCCAGAAAGGCGACCGCACTGAATGCAAATATTACAGAGGGATCTCACTAATGAGCATTGTGGGAAAGATATTTGCAATGATATTACTCAACCAATTCTGCAACGAAAGAACCCACCCCAACCAATCTGGTTTCCGAGCCGACGTGGGCTGTATTGACCAACTTTTTACCCTGAGACAGATTTTTGAACATAGAGCCAAGCATCAACGAATCCCTGTCACTGCCTTCGTCAACTTCATTACGGTCTTCGATTCAGTCATCCGGGGAGGAATTTGGATGGTGATGGAAGAGGATTATGTCCCACCTAAGATCATACGACTCATTCAGGCTTACTATCAACACTCACGAGCCTGCATGCAGGTCAACGGAGAACTTTCTCCGCTATTCGATATCGAGTTCGGTGTGAGTCAAGGGTGTTTACTCTGTCCCGAACTATTCAATTTTGTCGTTGTCAATCTGTCGACCGAGATTATGTCGATGATGTTGCTCTTCTTGGCGAATCCGTTGGCGAAGCCCAGAACATGCTTCTGAAAGTCTCCAAAGCTGCTGCCCCAGTGGGGCTCAAGATTGTTATTAACAAGACTAAAGCTATGTCCAATTCCCCGGATACTCTACCCCTATAACCATTAATTAAAGAAAGATTGAAGTTGTCAATAAATTCAAGCATCTTGGATAGTACATTGACATCAACGGCGGATGTAGCGAAGAAATCCATTGTCGCATTGCATCAGCTTCCGCTGTCTTCGCACAGCAGGGGAAGTCGCTATGGAAAAGGAAGGAGATCCACTGGAAAACAAAATCCATATTTACAATGTACTAGTCCCATCGGTCTTACTGTACGGCTGCGAGACGTGGCCCTTAAGAGTCGCCGAGGCACATTCCCTCAATACTTTTGAACACAGATGCCTGAGGAGCATACTAGGGTTACGTCTCAGTGATCGAATCCCTAACACGACCATCCGCCGAAGTTGTGACCAGAAGTACGACATGAAAACTATAACTCGACGCCGCCACTTCCCCTGGTTTGGCCATGTTTGCCGAAGACCGTCCAAGACTTTTACAAATCAAAGCCTACGCTGCAAGCCAGTACCTGATTGGAGGAAACGACATGAAGACAAACCAAAACATGACTAAGCACCGACAAATCTGACCTCAAGCCAATTGGCAGATTCCGGAGACATTATCGCAGATTTGACCCTTCATGGCTCGAAATTACCATCCCATTAACCCAAGACCGTATACTGTGGAATTCAACAGTCTGCATGATCCTGTCGCCAGGGAGAGCTACATAGCTTGTGTCCTGATCCAAGTACAAGAAAGTAAGTGTAAACCAAGTTTACTTTCACAACTGTTATTTAGAGGTCTATTTATGCCAACTGGTATCAATTGATCTATTCACCCTTGCATGTGCAGTTTCCAGTACGCGATAAATTCCACCCGACTAGACTTGGGAAACAAGTTGGGAACTGGACCGCATTTATTTGGTGTGTCAACTCGTATAGATTAATAAAGAACGATGTTGACACAATGTACTATTTTTTTGGTTTATTGGTCTTAGATCAGGGCACTTCGTACCGAAGGAGTTGTCGTAGAAACTTCGAAAAGGGCTCATTCGATGGGAAATTGGAGTGGCTTATGCCCTTTTTAATAGTCGAAAGTGATTGGAAGACAACTAACATCTCTTCCACGCCCACTATTTCCCCAAACACATCCAATCAAAATTTTTGAGATAGCCATTTTGTTCAGCGTAGTTGATTTTCAGATAGAAATTATGTTTTTGAGGACGCTCCCCCATAGCCCTCAGGGCAAGGATTGTAAGTTATGCCCTGGGGCATATAAGTTTTTTTTTTTTACAGAAAGCGTTGTCGTAGAAACTTCAAAAAAGGCTCGTTCGATTGGAAGTTCAAAGGGCTAGTGCCCTTTTTAATAGTTGAAAGTAATTGGAGCACAACTAACCCCCCTCTCACGCCCACATTTTCCCCAAACACATCCAATCAAAATTTTGAGATAGCAATTTTCTTCAACGTAGTTGAAAGTTCTGGAAATTAGGTCTTTGAGGATGAAACCCCCCCCACACACACACACAGCCCTCAGGGCGAGGGTTGTAAGTTATGCCCTGGGGACAAATAAAGTTTTTATAGAAAGCTTTGTTGTAGAAACTTGAAAAAGGGCTCATTCGATTGGAAATTTTAAGGGCTAGTGCCCTTTTTAATAGTCGAAAGTGATTTGAGGACAACTAACCCCCCTCTCAAGCCCACCTTTTCTCCAAACACATCCAATCAAAATTTTTAGATAGCCATATTGTTCAACGTAGTTAAAAGTTTTAGAAATTAGGTCTTTGAGGATGATAAGTCCCTCAGAGCCCTCGGGGCAAGGGTTGTAAGTTATGCCCTGGACGCATATAAGGTTTTTATAGATAGTGATGTTGTAGAAACTTCAAAAAGGGCTCATTCGATTGGAAATCAAAAGGGCTTGTGCCCTTTTTAATAGTCGAAAGTGATTGGAGGATAACTAACGTCTCTCTCACACCCACCATTTCCCGAACACATCCAGTCTAAATTTTTAGATAGCCATTTTGTTCAGCGTACTTGAAAAGTCTGGAAATTATGTTTTTGAGGATGACACTCCCCCCACAAGCCTCAGGGCAATGTTTTAAGTTATGCCCTGGGGCATATAAGGTTTTTTTGTAGAAAGCGTTGTCGTAGAAACTTCAAAAAGGAATCATTCGATTGGAAATTGAAACGGCTAGTGCCCTTTTTAATAGTCGAAAGTGATTTGAGGGCAACTAATCCCCCTATCACGCCCACATTTTCCCCAAGCACATCCAATCAAAACTTTGAGATAGCAATTTTCTTCAACGTAGTTGAAAATTCTGGAAATTAGGTCTTTGAGGATGACACCTCCTCCCACACACACAAACACAGCCCTCAGGGCAAGGGTTGTAAGTTATGCCCTGGGGACATATAAAGTTTTTATAGAAAGCTTTGTCGTAGAAACTTGAAAAAGGGCTCATTCGATTGGAAATGTTAAGGGCTAGTGCCCTTTTTAATAGTCGAAAGTTATTTGAGGGCAACTAACCCCCCTCTCAGGCCCACCTTTTCCCCAAACACATCCAATCAAAATTTTTAGATAGCCATATTGTTAAACGTAGTTAAAAGTTTTAGAAATTAGGTCTTTGAGGATGATAAGTCCCTCAGAGCCCTCGGGGCAAGGGTTGTAAGTTATGCCCTGGACGCATATAAGGTTTTGTAGATAGTCATGTTGTAGAAACTTCAAAAAGGGCTCATTCGATTGGAAATTAAAAGGGCTTGTGCCCTTTTTAATAGTCGAAAGTGATTGGAGGATAATTAACGTCCCTCTCACACCCACCATTTCCCCAACACATTCAGTAAAAATTTTGAGATAGCCATTTTGTTCGACGTATTTGAAAAGTCTGGAAATTATGTTTTTGAGGATGACACTCCCCCCACAACCCTCAGGGCAAGGTTTGTAAGTTATGCCCTGGGGCATATAAATTTTTTTTTATAGAAAGCGTTGTCGTAGAAACTTCAAAAAGGAATCATTCAATTGGAAATTGAAACGGCTAGTGCCCTTTTTAATAGTTGAAAGTGATTTGAGGACAACTAACCCCCCTCTCAAGGCCACCTTTTCCCCAAACACGTCCAATCAAAATTTTTTATAGCCATTTTGTTCAACGTAGTTAAAGTTTTAGAAATTAGGTCTTTGAGGATGATAACCCCCTCAGAACCCTCGGGGCAAGGGTTGTAAGTTATGCCCTGGACGTATATAAGGTTTTTATAGATACGGTAGTGATGTTGTAGAAACTTCAAAAACGGCTCATTCAATTGGAAATTAAAAGGAATTGTGCCCTTTTTAATAGTCGAAAGTGATTGGAGGATAACTAACGCCCTCTCGCACCCACTATTTCCCCAAACACATCCAGTCAAAATTTTGAGATAGCTATTTTTTTCGACGTACTTGATAAGTCTGGAAATATGTTTTTGAGGATGACACTCCCCCCACAACCCTCAGGGCAAGGTTTGTAAGTTATGCCTTGGGGCATATAAGGTTTTTATAGAAAGCTTTGTCGTAGAAACTTCAAAAAGGGTTCATTCAATTAGAAATTGAAAGGGCAAGTGTCCTTTTAAATAGTCGGAAGTGATTGGAGGGCAACTAACCCCCCTCTCATGCCCACCATTTCCCCAAACACATGCAATCAAAATTTTGAGATAGCAATTTTCTTCAACGTAGCTGAAAGTTCTGGAAATTAGGTCTTTGAAGATGACACCCCCTCCCCAGCCCTCTGGGCAAGGGTTGTAAGTTATGTCCTGGGGGCATATAATATTTTTATTGAAAACGTTGTCCTAGAATCTTCTAAGGGCTCATTCGATTGATAATTGAAAGGGCTAGTGCCTTTTTTAATATTTGAAAGGGATTGGGGAGCAACTAACGCCCCTCTCACGCCCACCATTTCCCCTACACATCCAATCAAAATTTTGAGATAGCCATTTTGTTTAACGTAGTTGAAAGTTCTGGAAATTAGGTTTTTGAGGATGACAACCCCCTCACATCCCTTAGGGCAAGGGTTATAATTTATACCCTGGGGTATATAAGGTGTTTATAGAATGCATTGTCTTAGAAACTCAAAAAGGGCTCATTCAATTGGAAATTGAAAGGGCTAGTGCCCTTTTTAATAGTCGAAAGTGATTGGAAGGCTTGACATTTTTATAGTAAAGATCAATATGGGTACAATGTATTATTATTTTTTTCGCTTTTTTTGTTTAGACCAGTGCTTTTCGTATCGAAGGAGTTGTCTTAGGAACTTCGAAAAGGGCTAATTCAATTGAAAATAGAAAGGACTATTGCCGTTTTTAATAGTCGAAAGTGATTGGAGAGCAACTAGTCCCCCTCCCACACCCACTCTCCCATTTGCCCATTATGTTTAAAAACTAAAGGCTGCCTTAAGATTAAATCAAAATGTACTGTGTTAATGCTAATTCCTAATAAGGCATGTCAGCAGTATCCCAAGAAGGACTGAGGGTATTATGTTCAAACTTTTGGGGCTACTTCTGCTCTTAAAATTTAACCAAATCAAAATATCGTAAGTGTATCAAAGCTATCAAAAAAAATTTCTCCGGCATAAAAATAGCAGGTCAAACTATAAAGTCTTAAAAAACGAAAAGATTTAAAGAATTATTTTATTTTTCCCTGAACAGACTATTTCAATATCAAACGAACAGAAATTAATTAAAAATACTTTTTCCACAAAATAAGTTTTTCAAAGAAAAGTAAAGAACTCCATTAAACCAAAAATGAGCAAAAAATGTCAAACAATCTACCAAGCGTGAAACTACCACAAATCAGCATCGATAAATAAATGAAACCCAAAACGAACAGAAATTACAATAATAACCGAGTCAAACTCAAAACGAGCAGTAATTAACATGAGTAGGTCTCAAAACCCCTATGCCTTCCCAAGGCCAGAACATAATTTGCACTTTACTGAAAAACATACAAATGAATGTGCATTGTCAGTTTAATATACATATACTGATATCTAGTAATCTAAATGTTCATATTATTTGATTTATTAAATTTGTAAAAGTAAAAATTTATATTTTTTCAGTAAAGTGCAAATTATTTTCTGGCCTTAGGAAGGCCTAGGGGTTTTGGACCATACATGTTTCACACGGCTTATATGATTATAACCTTCTCTATGCTGGGTCAGATTATTTGTGAGTCTTTGTCAGTCATATATTTTTCAATGGTAATTTCTGTCTTGAAAAATAAAACTACTGTAAAAAAATAAACGTAAAATTACTTGCTTATGTCCCCTCCCCCCTTTTGCCATATTTGTTCTGTAAAAGAAAAATTTTGGCTTAGGAGATTAAAATTATCTTTGTCAGTATCTTGAAAAAATGCTTCATCTACTTTTCCAGTGATGTCTATTTCTTGGTTCTTGTCGTCTCTTTTTCCCAATTGCAGCATTTTGAATAACACTTTTTGGGGCATTTTCATGAAAAAACGAAAATAACCCAACAAAAGTGGTGCCCTAGATTAGAAAGAAAAAGCTAGGTCGGAAGAAAAAAAAATTATTTGAAGACTAAACGGACGTGACGATTCAGATACTTCTCAATTGCTAGAGTTCTCTTAGAACTTTATCTACAGTATATCTTAGTCAATATGTATTGTCATGTATGACTCTAATCAATTTGCTTACTACAGAAATCTGGCTAATGCCTCTATAACTACCTTACTGACTTTTATCACCATTTTTATAAAGGGGTTTAACTAAGGTTTCTAAAAATCACTAGGTACATGTTGTTTTTCCAAAATTATAATAGTAATAATCAGTAATTCCTCTGTAACTTTGCAACCACAATATTTCAAAAATTCGCATATCAAATTATCAGCATCTGAGGCGTCATTACTTTTAATCCTCTTAGTACTTTCTCCAACTCTTCAGAAAATAAATCCTCCTTTTCTTTCAAATTGTCGAAATTTTTCTTTATCATTTCCTAAAACTTTACCCTGATTTTAACGCATTCCTATAACGTTCTGCTTATCTCTCTTTAACATTTTACTCGTCACTAATTGAGGCCCGTTCCTCTCTTTAACTGGAACAAATCCAAACTGACTCAACCTTTTAACTTGCCAATCATTACCTTATTGTTGTGCCGTCTGGCTGCATCTTCGAGCAAGGGCGCAGCTTGGGTTTTGAGTTGGCAGGGGGGATATAAAGAATATGCTGACAAAATCGGTCAGTGTAACGACGAATATGGACACATAAGGTAAATTAAACTAAAATCATAAGCTAAATTCCAAGGTGTCAGTGCCGCGCACCAACACCCTGGACCTTTCGGTAGGGGGAGCCCCCCCCCCTCTTACTAGCTGTGCCTTTGTCTTCGAGATCCTCTGCAATTTTATCCATAATCCACATTTATCATCTCCTTAATTCTTATTTTAACACCTTTTCTGCTTCCCTTTCTTTCCTCTTATTCTCATATGATCTATCACTTAAGAACTTCTTCTACAAGCCCCTTTTTTCTTCTATCAAGCTGAAAGCGTTTCCACTATTATTCCTAGCTGCAATCCAAACCATCTTCTCATAGAAACCTTCTGCTGCTCTTCAAACCGTTTTCCTTTAATTTTATGTTCTTTTTAATTTGACCGATCATTTGATAGTTTAAGAGCTTTCTTCAAGACCAAGGTTGATATTGTGGTCAAAAGACTCTTCCCATGCTGTTTATAGCTTCTATGCACTTTAGCAGCACCTTACGACATTAAATCCAAATGTTGAGTTAACCATTTCACTCAGAATGTATGAAACCTTCAAAAAATATTTAAAAAGTTAGAGAAGTTTTTTAGTTTTCCACAGTAAATAGTCCTAATGCCTGCATTTTCATGACCAACTTGTGAGTTAGAGAAACATTTCAGGAGTGACGGAAGTGGTGAAACCCGGTTACTAGATTTCTTATCTTCCCCTAGCTATTGGATTGATTCGGGTCATACTGAATGTGTCGATGCTAAGAAAGTTATTGGTAGCATTTGGACTTAGAAAACACTGGGGTTTTGATAGAATCAAATTTTAAGCCTAAATGTGGTATCATTGGCAAAGCTTTATTAGGTTGTCCTTTTTACCCAAATTTTTGTCTGTAATTAATTACTGTTAATAAAATATAATTTTAGCCCCTAAGTGCCCTCACAGTCCCTTGTGGCGTTGAATCCGAATTTTTGGCTAACCGCTCCCCTTTAAATAGACAAAAGCTTAAAAAATACCTCCAGGGGAGCGTAACTCACTCAGCTCAAGGGACAAGGGTCCAAAACTATGCATATGAACGGGCTATTCTTCCAAGTATATTTAGGCTTAATTGTAGGAATATGGCATCTTGTTAAAACCAAAATCATGCAAAGAATCTGAATATGTATGATCGGAAGCAAAAATTAGAATTCTGACTTGATATTGAACTTTTTGAAAAAACTTAGAATCAAGTTTGTTTAATAGAACAGTAGGGAAGTAGCACCTTGATTAAACCGGAAGGATGCAATAATTTTCAATTTCAGATAACCCCCAGCACACGCAAACTGCCATCTCAGCTTCAACTTTTTACTGCTAATGAATGGATTCTGTACATCGTTTGAGCAGAAATCACGCAATGATTGTCGAAGAGGATGATTTGAAAAACAAGTAAAATACGAGCTTTTACTCGTATTTAGCAAAACAGTTGGCATGTTGTTATATAGGCTCTTATGGGGGTTTTTAATTTTTTTCTGATTCCATTCATTGCACCAGAATCATTCAAGATTTTTAGTCTATGATTTGAGGCAAAAAATTGGCCAGAATTGGATGCCCCCATCGCCAAATCATACATTTGAATTTTCCAGCATAGAGGCAAGGTATTTTTTTTTTTTGTAGATAAGCACGTTTGTACAAAAATATTCAGAATAATTGGAAACGTATGGAGTAAGTACTTTTCATAGAATGGAGAAATTTTCACAAGTGCATGCCACTCCTGAGCCCCGTGCACATTCTATAGTTATTCTGACCGTGCAACAGCCAGTTTTTATCTTAAAGGTAGACTTAAACCACCTTGCTTTAACCAAAATTGCTCAATGATTCTTTATCTCCACTATTGGAGGTGAAAATGTGCCAAAACTGGGCCCCTCTAATACCCAACCCTACAACCAACTTTTAAGTAGAGATGACGTATTTTATTTTCTTGTGTAGAAGTATTTCTGCAACAAAGTGCTTAGATATACCTAAAAGTTTTGATAAAAATACCTTAGACCAAGGGAATAACACAGGCGCACACCAATCCTAATCCCGCTAATCTTACGTAGATACGAGGAATAGCAGCTCAATTAATTGGGAAAAAATAAAGAAAAAACAACCTTAAAACTGATGACGATTTTTCAGTGCTATTTTTGTTTCTTTGAAAGATCTAAATGGCTTTTTCGTAGCTTTGGAGTTAAAAAAGAATGTGTTATCTGCTGTATCCAATCAGCCTGGTATCCTACTTATTTGTTTTTTTTTGTTTTGTTTTTTTGTATTGGATGACTCCTGTAAATAACAATGGAAATAGAACATATTTTACCATCAAGACAACTCTGTTAAACTGGAGGAGGGCAGGGGCTTAATTTTCTAAGGGTCAAAAGGCAACAGTCCCCCCAGCTGAAATTAAGTGTCTTTAAAAGTTTCGTCAAAAATAAGAATGGCCTGTATAATTTGAGCATCCAAAGATTCAGATTAGTTTTCTTTAATATACTTTTGGTTTTATGGCACCATATGGCTCATTTTTCGTTTATCATTGTCATTTTCACTTCCCTTGAAAAAAGTGGCTCCGACTCTACCCCCCCCCAGGATATTAAACGAAATTATGCCAGTGAAGGAACGTAGTCTAATCCTCTTCTGTTGTGCTTTTCAAAAAATTTATAAGGCTAGGGTGAATTTATTATACAAGTTGTTTTCCCTGACTGGTTAGTATAATTTTTTCTGCGGGAAGTATTTAATCTTGAGCACACATGTCACATGAAAAACATCGTTGTGCGTAATAATTTTAGTCACCTATGGAACAGGAAAGCCAGTACAATTTTTAAATCCATATTATAGTGCATTTCTCAGGACATGTCTTAATGCGTTAAATATAACGTAGATAATTTCGGAGACCTTGATAAATAAAAGTTCAAATAGGGAGAAAATTCTTTTAATAGACAGTGTTTCACAAACAGTGATAAAATTTTCACAAAAAAACTAAATATTTCGGTCACATATGCAGTGACCGTCATCAGGAATAAAACTAAACTAAGAAAATTAAAAAAAATAGTTTATATACGAAATAAAGTAAAACTACATATTGTTTAATACTGTAATTCTTTTCAAAGTAAAACCTCAAGCTAACCTCTTTGACCTTTTTGAATCCGGTTCATTAGCGTTCAATGAAATAACACTAGGACAGATGTTAACTACATTGGGTGGACTGAACTTTACTCTGTCAGATTTTAATAGATTATTGTAGATAGAGTTCAACCCAAATGCATCTGTGTCACGATTTAAAGCTATATTCGTGAATAAAATTTTCTTTATTTCAAGAGTTAAACGAAAATTTTGCTTTAAGCCTCGGTCCTTAGAAATCAAAAAAACATTATCGAACAAAATAAAATGGTCTGTAAAATTGAAAATATGTTCCGAAAGGGCTGAAGTAAAATCTTCGGACTTAAAATCTGGCTTTAAAGCCGATGAAATTTATTCAATTTCATCGGCTTTAAAGTAAGATTCTAAGTCTGAAGATTTTACTTCAGCCTTTTTTGAACATATTTTCAATTTTCCAGACAATTTAATTTTGTTTGATAATGTCTCTTTGATTTCTAGGGACCGGGGTTTAAAGCAAAATTTTCGTGAAACTCTTCAGCTTTCGCTTTGAAAAGAGTTAGAGTATTAAACAATATGCATTTTTATTTTATTTCGCATATAAACTATTGTTTTTAATTGTCTTGGTTTAGTTTTACTACTGATGACGGTCACTGCATATGTGACCGAAATATTTAGTATTTTTTGTGATAACTTTATCAGTGTTTGTGAAACACTTTCTATTAAAAGGATTTTATCCGTAGTTGAACTTTTATTTAGCGTTAAATATAATCCACGCAAAGGTCCCAAGATAACGTAAGTGGTAAATTTTTACGCATTTTCAGATGGTGCTGAAAAATCCGTGTGGCATGATTCTGGTCAGAAGCCCTGTACTGTCCTGTTTGTCTCAAAACTTTTGGCAGTGCTGGTTTAAAGGCGTATATATTGAAAAGGTAAAAATGCTTTATTGACCATTTTTAGAAAAGACCTGTGTGACGACTAGCCTATTATGTTGGGTGAAGGGGTTCAGGCTATAAATTATGCCATGAGAAGTTCTTTTGAAGTATTGTTTTCAGTTTAGTTGTTGGCCCCCTCAGAATGAAACATTATAGGCCTAAAATGTAGAATTCTACTTCAGCTGCTTTTGAGTATCTTGGAAAGGGGATAGGTTAGGAAAATGAAACTTTCAGGGATGGGTCTACAGGCTAAAGTATGGGTATTTGTTTAGCCTTGTGTCACCTGATAAGGAGACATGTTAAAAAACAATTCTTACTTTAAAATATGTATAATGATCCTAGTTCTTATATTATCCAATGGGAGAACCTTTATCATCAAGTCTTTCCTCTAAAAATCCTTCTTTTTCCAGCTTAAGAGAAAAAGTTTCCAAAATTCACCATGTTGAGAATTCAATGCTTAAGTTGTTTTAAATTGCTGCCTAATAATTTCTTTTATAGATAGCGTTCAAATGATTTGAAATGAATAAATAATATGATTTGGTAGAATGTTACCAAAATAAAATTTCCCTCACCCCCCTAATGTGCAAATATATACCCTGAATTGGTATATATAGGGGTAGGGGTAAAATTCATTTCTGACAAAAATGATTATTACATTTGGAAAGAGCATAAAAAAAGACATTGAGTGGTGTGTTTACTTTATTTGTAAGTCAATAATATGAATAATGAAAAATTTATTCATACCTCAACCTCTTCTCCCTCTAGAGGGTCCTGATCTTTGATAACCTTTAAAAATCTGTGTGTTATAAAAGTGAAACCTTGCAAAATATATTTTCTGCTTAAATAAAGTACAACAAAATTGTTTTCAACTTCACAACTGTGCTCAATCCCAATCTATAAGGTTTTAAAGATATGCAAATACATTTCCTAAATTTTGAGGAAAAAACTTTAATATGGCTTAAAATTCTGCTCAAATAACAGGAATTGCATTTTCAGAACTAAAGCCAGAGAAACAGAAACTGATAAATGAAAATTAAGGCAAATTTTAGGACCCTCTAGAGGGTCCTGGGACATACTTTATTCTATAGATCCACCCCTAGAAATTTCATTTTCCTAACCTAATCCCTTTCCAAGATAGGCAAAAGTAGCTAAAGTAGAATTTTACCTTATAAAATTATGGATAAAATTCTAGTTTAGAGGCTTCTTGCTATCTTGGAAAGTAGTTTATTCAGGTGAATAAAATTCTCAGGAATGTATCCGTGCCATAATGATCTTGTGGGAAGACATTTTGAAACATCTACCTCCAGTCCTTCTCCCTCCTTAGGGGACTAACCTTTGAAAATCTTTGACAGTCTATGTTATGAAGTGAACATTAAAAATAGATCTTCTGCTCAAATGAGGCCCAAAAAAAGTGTTCAAAGACCTATACCATTGCTCAATCTCATTTTATAAGGTTTAAAAATATCTAAATCTACATTTTAAATTTAGGAAAAATCTTGGATTTAGCTTAAAATTCTCCTGAAATAACAAGAATTTTATTTTTCAAAAAAGAAAAGTCAATTAGAAAGAAGGTAAATTTTTTGCTGTTCTTAGCTATACAGGGTATATATTTGCACATTAAGGGGGGTTGGGGTAAAGTTTATTTCTGACGCAAATGAGAGGTAGGTTTAAACCCCCCCCCCCCCACTAATGTGCAAATATATACCCTGAATTGGTAGATATAGGGGTGGGAGTAAAATTCTTTTGCTGTAAAAGATATTATTATATTTGGAAAGAGCATAAAAAAGGCATAAAGGTTCACTTTATTCAAAAGTCAATAATATGAACACAAACAAATTTACCAAAAAGAGATTAAAAACTTAAAATTAGAGTAAAATTTAAGAGAGCAACAAAACTTTTTAGTGTTAGAGCACCAATACTGTTTAATAGGCTAAGAGAAAGGACAGTCCAGGTAGCTACCATAGACTCATTAAAAGCAAGAGGTGACAAAATAGGTCAAAGTTGACTGGAACCTCTATTAGGACTAAACATCAACTGAAGTTTTCACACTACCACTAGCAAGAAATCTACAGGAGTTCATTGCCATCTTATTGTGCTGGCAATTATGATTCAAGTTAAAACATTTTCAGTCAGAACTTGTACAGGTCTGCACCTTAGAAATAAGAAAAGTGTTGACAATGTAGCTTGGCAATATCTTTCCATGGTGCATTTTGGTCTGGACTAATTCCTGAGGGTTTTATTGCATAATGCAACTACTTTCCAAGATAGAAAGAAGCCCCTAAACTAGAATTTTAACAAATTCCAAAAACTACTTAAAAAATTCTAGAATGCCTATATCTTTCTAAAAGCACATAACTTTGCTTTACCCTAGCCTCCGTACCCCTAAAGTAAAAATATATAGCCTAGGCCTAGTTATATATACTCTCTGAATTTTCCAGCTGCTTGCTGTTATCAATATTGCTTGTTTGTCATTTAGCTCCTTTGAAAAAAAGAGTCAATCTGTGAAAATTCATAGTGTACTGGATATTAACACTGGTTTGAAGCATATTAAGACTTACCTGCATTTTCATGTCTTTTAATTGCCTGATTTTGGAAATTTTAGTATCATGGAAAACATCATTTATCCAACTGTCATAGTTTGAAACACAGTGTTTTTGGTTTAATTTTCATCATGTGTCATAATTAACTAAAATCCTAGGATGTACTTTATTTCCTTTTCTACATGCCCTACTTTATTTATGGCCAAAAGTTTCTGTCCAGAAAAACTCTTCCTCAAGCAAGTGGTCACAGGATTCAGTTAAGATGGCCATAATTCACTGCATAATTCTTGGGGTGTAGCTGAATAATATACAGATTAAAATTTCAGTTTTTTCCTCAAACATGGGTCTTTGCATGCAGTTGGGTAAAGGCATTTTTGTACAAATCTTTAGAAGCATGTTGTCTCCAAAAATGAAAATTTAGGACTGGTGGTTCAAGTTTAAGCCACAAATCTGAAATATACATTGATTTTTTCTTTAGACTTATTTTATTTACAAAAATCAAATTCTTTGATACTTACTTTTCAGTTATGAGTTTAATAGCCCAGTTTCTGAAGCTAGAAACTAGACCAAAATTTCTAAGTTCAAACCTTGAGTCTCCTGAAATTTGTATATTTTGGGGTAAATTGGCCTAGTCCTTCTTACTTTTTTCTGTCAGTTCTTTATGTCTTTTTATGTCTGTGTACAGGATATTATAAAGCATTTTTTGAGGTTTTTTTTTTAATATTATTCCTTGGGCTAGCAATACCTTAAACAAAAGCTCAGCAGAAACAAGTAGATTGCAATTTTTCTTCTGTAAGATAAGGTAATTCTGGTTACTGTTTAGACTTATTTTATTTACAAAGAAATCAAATTCCTTGATACTTACAGTTGAATTATGAGATTAGCAGTCCAGTTTCTGAAACTAGACTGCAATTTTCATTTTTCAAACCTTGAGTCTCCTGACATTTGGATATTTTGGGGCAAAGTGGCCTAGTCTTTCTTACTTTTAGTCTCTGCCAGTTCTTTATATCTTTTTGTGTCTGTGTACAGGATATTATATAGCATTTTTTAGCTTTTTTTTCAAATTATTATTCCTTGGGCTATTAATATCCTAACCAAAAGCTCAGCAAAAACAAGTAGACTGACATTTATCTTCTATAAGAAAGGGTAGGCCTGTTTACTATTTTTTTGCATTGTGCCTGAATTTTTTTTTCAAATGAAATCTGCCTGGTTCAAATTGATTTTTTTTTTTTTAGTGCAGCATGGTGGTACCTAACAGACAGGCTAAGGTGGAAATTTCCAAATAATAAACACATACATAAATTTGCGTCCCTAT
This sequence comes from Artemia sp. Kazakhstan ARC1039, assembly GCA_029168905.1. Lineage (NCBI taxonomy): Eukaryota > Metazoa > Arthropoda > Branchiopoda > Anostraca > Artemiidae > Artemia > Artemia sp. Kazakhstan ARC1039. The sequence goes on from JAQQPU010012095.1 coordinate 21,641, forward strand.
ATATTAGCCTTTAAACTGTGAGATAAAACCATTTTCTTCTTTTTTGTGGGTGTGTTTTAATCAATTTTGTGGTATCCTGAGTATTATGTTATAGGGCTAACTGTAGGGGTATGTTCTATATACTTGGAATTTGATGTCTTTTGACTATTTCTTTGAATTCCCAAAGGAATATTGATATCATATTGAAAGTATCAAGATCATATCAAAGTTATCAGTATCATATTGAGGTATTGATATAATATAAAAAATATTGATATCATACTGAATGTATCAACATCATTTCGAAATATTGAATCATACTAAAAATATCAAGACCATATTGAAAGTTGTTGTTGTTGTCTGTTTGATACACTCCTGGACAGGCTGCCCATTGTGCATTTCTCCTTGATTTCATCAGAGCATTTAGGTGTGAAAGGTGTTCCACACCAAAATTCAGGTGTCCAGCTGTCATTCTGTCATGACCAAGGGTCAAATAATTTAAATTGCCATATGGCTTTTGTCACTGTGGTTAGAGAGGGATTTTGAAGAGTCTCAAGGCAAAATCCATTAAGTTAATGGCAAGCTATATTCAACTCTGTCTAATGATGTCACATTTGAGCCTCCATATTTACAATTCAAACACAACTGGCTGATATTGCAATTTAAACTGATGAGCTTGGCTTGCAATATATACACATACTCATACATATACATATCACTAATTTACATGTAGAATATTAAAATAATGCATAATAATATTAATGTATACAATTATTAATACATATTACAGCACTAAATGTAACTTAGTTTCACAATAAAACGGCCTAGTACTCCTATAGACTTTTTCCTAGCCCATGGTGGTGCTGTTGCATGGCCCAGGATACTTCTGAGCATGAATGCACCAAAATGCTTTAGGCAAGCTTTTTTCAGTGGGAATATTTGTGTCTCATATTTTTTATAATGCATTAAAATATGCCTAACATCCTCTTCTACATTGCAGACTTCACATAATGGAGAATCTACTGACTTCCATTTAAATAAAACACTCCAAATTCAAGCATGGCCTGTTCTGAGCCTGAGTATACTGACAGTTGGTATTCAGACTTCATTGTGGTAGCATCATAGTTTTTTCGGATATAACCTTGCCCAAGCTGTGAAATTTCCCTGTGGACTTTCATTTTGGATTTATTTTTATAAGCGGATTACCGTTTTGCAGACTATTTCAAATTCCCTTGGGACAGAAAATTGTAGTTGAATATCTATGCAATAATTGAATAGAGATGGGTGCTAGTAACTAGTTTAGACTTGAACTTATTCACTACTTAAATGGATGAATGTGGTATAAATTGAATATATTCATGATTATGATGGAGCTTGTACATTCTGCGCTGCTAAACTTTGTGCAGTTGAATTTTCATGAAGGAGTGGATAATGAAATTATTGCCAATATTTTGCCTACTTACGTGATTATTTTGCCTACCAAGGTTCCTGTCATTCCAGCCGTTGCATATTCAAGCCTCGCATCAAGGCTTCTAAACATTGACTCCGAACTCAAGCAAATCAGTGAGAAAATTGTGTCTTATGATCTAAATTTCCCTCCTCTTAGTGACCCCAGGCCCCAACCAATCGCTGATAATCAGGCCATTATTGTCATTTCAAAAGTTCCATCTCACCTTAATAATCCTGCAAAACACCGTGAAGTGATTGACCTTATACCTGGTCATGAATGTATTCATAGCATAAAGCCCTCAGGCGATAAATTGGTGGTGCAGGTTGATCAGACTGCTGCTAAGGACTTTTGCGATTCTGTTCCCTCTATTATGAGCAACTGTGACGTCAAAGTAAATGAAACAGAATATATAGGTATTGTGAAAAGTTTATCAAATGCCTTTGACTTGAGCATGCTAATTGGCTGTGTCAATATTAAGGATGCAAAACGAATTGGCAATTCTTTTGCTGCTAAAGTGTTTTTTGAAAATGCAATTGCTCTTGCTAATTCACTGAAGCTTGGCGTGAAAGTTGGTTATGAGATTTTCCGTGTTCATGAGTTCCAGCGTCCACTGAGGTGCTGCTATAATTGCCAATCGCCTTATCACCTGAAATCGTCTTGTAATAACCCTAAACATTGCTCCTGCTGTGCAGAAGAGCATGAATTGTCGCGCAATTCCCCATGCCAGACTACCCCTAAATGTGCTAATTGTCATGGCAATCATGTTTCATTTTCTCTAAAATGCTGAATCCTTCGTAATGCTGTAGCTAAACGTTCTAGTCAGCTAAGAAAATGACTATTAAAATCGAATTTTCTATATGCTCATTCAACATTAACGGAACAAAGGATAAGGATGATTCTTTGAACCAGAAACTATCCAATTTCGACATTTTGTTTCTACAAGAACATCTTTTGCCTTTGGTGAGTTTGAACTCCCTTCGCAGGAGTAAAGAACACTTGGTTTTCACTAGAAGTGCCCAAAAAACTTCTGGGAGACCTTCAGGCGGGCTGGCCTGCATATTAAAACATAAACTACTCCCGCTATCCCCTGTGTGTTATCGTGAATGTGATTATTTCACTGCAATATGTCTTGGTAACCTAGTTCTTATTAATATATACCTCCCTTGCGACCAAAGATCATTTTCCTCTCTAACAAAGTATACTAAAGCATGTGCATCGCTAAAGACCCTTCTTATTAGTGTTGAGAGTAATAGACTGGATTGGATCCTTTTAGGCGATATGAACTGTGATATAAACTCTACCTCAACACGAACTGATTTATTTTTGGATTTGCTACCTAATTGCTATTGGGTTTTGGATAAAGATGCATCCCATTCATACATACATAATAGCGGTTCATTGTCTGATATTGATCACTGTGTTGTTTCTTCCGGTGTTTCTATTAGTGATATTCACATTGACCAGGATGAACGTGATTATGACCATCTGCCCCTTTCAGCCACTGTCACCATCAATACGACTCGGGCTGAACAGAACTTATGTACTAATTACAAAAAGTGGATAACCAAAAGAGACTGGAATAAAGCGGACTGGTTTCTATATCTATCAACCCTTGCTCTTCTTTTGTCTACGATTAAAGTTCCATTTTATTTACTCAGTACCAGTGTTATATCCCCACAAGCTCGAGTTCAGCTGAATATATATTACATCCAGATTGTTTCCTGCCTGAAAAAAGCTGAAGAAGTGGCTGTTCCGCTTTGTCGTTTTAAGCTTAAGACTAGAGGCTCAATATGGAAATCTGGGACTGATTTAAAAGTTGTGAAAAATCATGCAAAATTGTGGCTTAGAATTTGGGTAGCTTGCGGCCGCCCTTTAAGGGGTTACCTTTTTTACATTAAACAGAAAACGAAGTTGGAGTTTAAACGTTATCTTCGTAAAGTAAGGTACAATGGTGTAGAATTTTCCAAGACCTCTAGTCAGTGGAAACAAGTGATTAATGTTGCGAAATTTGATTCACCTCCTAATGCCGATCGGATCCCTAATGTCTCTCGGATTAATCATTATAATAAGATTTTTAATATTATGAATTATGCGGTTCACTCTCAGTTTGTTAGCCTCTGTTCTTATGTATTACCTGCGAAAATTTACCAAGGCCATGTGCCTCGAGTTTCTGCTGACCGTGTGATTCATTGTGTTAAGAATTTAAAATCTAAATCATGTGATATTGATGGTATTAGGCTAGTGTTTTTAACCTTCATATTGATTCGAAAGAATTGATTTATCATTTGCAGTTATTATTCCAAGTCCAAGTCTTTGGTGCCTGAATCTTTTTTGTGCGGGAGTGTCACTTCGATTCTTAAACGTGGGAAAGATCCGACTAATTGCGCATCATATGGACCTATTACGGTAGCCTGTTCGCTGAGCAAAGTTTTAGAATATGTCCTGCTTCCTGAAATTCTTCCAAATGTTGATTATGTGTCCAATCAATTTGGGTTCAAACCAAATATAGGATGCCAACATGCACATCGAATTCTTACTTCTTTTTTAATTCAAGCACAAAAAGATGGATCTGAAGTTCATTTATGTGCGTTAGATATTTCAAAAGCTTTTGACTCGGTTTGTCACAGCCAACTATGGTATTCTCTTACCCAGCTTGTGGTAAGACCACAACCCAGTGAATTCATCTGTTATATGTATCCTTCGTTTTTGGTATGCAAATTCATATGTTTGACTTCGGTCAGGAGAGATCTTTTTTGGTAATATTCCAATTCGGTCTGGACTTCGGCGGGGAGGGGTTCTGTCACCATACCTTTTTAATGCTTGTTTCCCTGTGCTTTCTCGTATCTTTCCGTCTTGTTTTACGGGTCTAACTAATTTATCTTATATTGCTTATGCAGATGATTTATTACTTATTAGCCGTTCAAAATTCACCCTAGCTAAGTCTACCCAGTTTGTTTCTAAGCTTTTGGAAAAAATTGGCCTCGTGCTTAATGCTGAAAAATGTGAATATTTAGTTTTCAATGCTAAAAACCCAAGTAGTGATTTGAGTTGTAGTTCTTTTTCAGTTAAGCTGGCTCCTGCGTTGCGTTGGATCGGGATTAGTATCTGCTCTTCTATTTCAGCTATCCATGCTAGTGCACTTGCAGATATTAAGAATAAGCTTAAAGCAGGTTATGCTAAAATTATCCCAAATCGCGGCCGACATTCTCGTAAGGCATTGGCTAAACTCTATTCTACATATTGCCACCATTCCATTCTTTTTCTATCAGGTTTATGCCCAGTTTTTAATACTAGTGATATGCAGGATATTAGAGTTTTGTATTTCCGTTATTGTAAATATCTTTTGTATTTGCCTCGTTGGTTTAGAAACCGTAAGATTATTCGAATGTTAATGCAACTGATATATTGACGTCATATAATAAGTTGGACTCCAAGTTAAAAGATGAGGCCTGCAAGCGGTTGGGTCCTTTTCATCCTCTTGTGCGATTGTTTTGATTTGCATTTGTAGTTCTTTATATTGATATTGTTTTGCATGTGTTTTGTTTTGTATGTCTTTACTTTTTATTTTCTT
>JAQQPU010012097.1:4899-26638 GCA_029168905.1 Artemia sp. Kazakhstan ARC1039
TTTCTTCCTTTCTTAGCGATTTTATGTTTTATCATGATTAGCCAGTGTGGTCTCAGAAATTATTTGCCTTTGTCAACAAAAAAAAAATGAACTAAGCTAAATTAAAGAAAGCATATAATAGAAGAGTAAACATAAAGATATAAAAAACTCGCATCTTAATAACTTCCAATATAACCATGCAAATAGCACGGATACGCACAACAGAATAATAAATTTGGTTTATTCCAACTGTACCAGAGACAACATGCCAGTACAATATTTTACTTCTATGACGTCTGGCTGTATTTTCCAGATCTTAGGCAATTTTATCCATGGCCTCCACTTTACACCTTTTTGATTCACATTCTAATGCTTTCTCCACTTCCTTTACATTCTCTTATTTTTCTATGACCTATCACTCAAATAATTCTTGTTCAGACCACTCCTCCTCTATAATTAACATAAAGCATTTTCACTAATGTTTCTGCGTTTCTAACTTTCTTGCCAAAGACGCCATCAGTGACTTCACACTATTTCATGCATCTTCTCCGTTTTTAAGGACACCCTAGACGGCCAATCATTTTGATCAAAAGCTTCCGTCAATCAATTGATTAAAGCATGATTGACCGTCTGGGGACCAATTGAGTCATTCAAACTTTCTATCAATCACCATCAACGCTTGACTCAAGCGTCAAACAGGTTCCTAGACGGTCAATCATGCTTTAATCAATTGATTGACGGAAGTTTTTGATCAAAATGATTGGCCGTCTAGGGTGTTCTTTAAATTTTAAACGCTCAACTGTTCGTGAAAAGTTTCTCTCAAATTATCCTCCTGGGATCTACCAACGTCATAGGTTCGTGGAAGGTAGTACCCTGCCTCAATTTCGACTTTAAATTAACCCTAGACACTACAGAATGGTGATCTTTGCATTTATCATCAATAAGAGCACTCCTATATACCCTAGTATCTTGTATCGATGCCGCTAATCTTCTGTATATAGTAACTTAGTCCATAAGTTTATCTGTCTTACCGTCATGTGAATACCATGTTAACTTACGGGTCATTTTATTACCAAATGCTGTATTGGTTGTAACTAGATTGCTATACATACAATATTGCAGCAGTTGTAAGTAAAATTCATCTGAGTCAATACTATCTCCATCAGTTGGTTCTACACGGGTATATACTACTATAATTGTTATCCTGCTCTTTTTATAAAAAGGGCAACTATTTTTTGAAAAGAAAAATCCACAATCCCACAAAACTAAAAAAATTCTTAAAATACAAGTTGTAACATTAAATATCATTTCAAAGCAAATAACAGATAGATTTATAAACAAAATACAAATAAAGCCCCACTGTTTTGTCATTTGCATAACGGCAAGTTAGGCTTGTAAAAACTTTTTTTAGTAACACTTATCTTGTTTTAAATCGTCCGTAGTTTGTATTCACAACAGCTTTAATTAAAAGTTTCTAAGACTTATTTCTAATAAAGGAAAAAATTGGGAAATATTTACGAAAGAGAGCCGAGTCACAAAAACCGAACTTCATTGGTATTCTTTCATAACAGAATATCGACCATCTTTCAGTGGGGATATTGTCATCCTATTTCCGAAATTCAATAGTTTCCTTAATTATAGATTAAAGTATCATAGACAGTGAATATGAATGGTTTAGACTGATAAAATGGAAATTATTAGAACCACATGTATCTTAAAAAATGATGCAAAATAGGGAATAGAAAATAGGGAATTTAAATGGTATATGTCGCCCTTTTAATTATGTGAGGTACATTAAAAGTGGCGTGTGTCTCTTTTATTTTCGTAATGGTATGAGATATGACAATTCTTACCGTGCCATTCGTTTCCTCATGCTAAGTTTACCCACGACACATACATAGTTCATTTTCCATTAAAATGGCATATGTCGCCCTTTTATAATTATCACAACCGAATCATAGGCAGTGCAATAGCGCTGCCTAAGTAAAGAAAGATGTTGGCACGATATATTATTTTTGGTTTCTTTCTTTCTTTTAGACCAGGGCACTTCGTATCGAAGGAGTTGTCGTAGAAACTTCGAAAAGGGCTCATTGAATTGGAAATTGGAAGGGCTTGTGCCCTTTTTAATAGCCGAAAGTGTTGGAAGGCAACTAACACCCTTCCATGCCCACCATTTCCCCAAACGCACCCAATCAATGTTTTTAGATAGCCATTTTGTTCAACGTAGTTGAAAGATCTGGAAATTATATCTTTGAGAAGGGCACTCCCCCGACAGCCCTCAGGACAAGGGTTATAAGTTATGCCCTGGGGGCATATAAGGTTTTTATAGAAAGCGTTGTCGTAGAAACTTCAAAAAGGGTTCATTCGATCGGAAATTCAAAGGGCTAATGCCCTTTTTGATAGTCGAAAGTGATTAGAGGGCAACTAACCCCCCTCTCATGCCCATCATTTCCCCAAACACATATAATCAAAATTTTGAGATAGACATTTTGTTCAACATAGTAGAAAGTTCTGGAAATTAGTTCTTTGATGATGACAGTCCCCTCACAGCCCTCAGGGCAAGGGTTGTAAGTTATGCTCTGGGGGCATAAGATTTCTATAGTAAGTGTTGTCATAAAAACTTTAAAAAGGGCTCATTTGATTGGAAATTGAAAGGACCAGTACCCCTTTTAATAGTTGAAAGTGATTGGAGGGCAACTAGCCCCCCCCCCCCTCTCACGCTCACCATTACCCCAAATGCATGCAATCAAAACTTTGAGATAGCCATTTTGTTCAACGTAGTTAAATGTTCTGGAAATTATGTTGAGGATGATAAACTCCCCCCATTCCTCAGGGCAAAGGTTGTAAGTTATGCCCTGGGGGCATATAAGGTTTTCATAGATAGCGTTGTCGTAGATATTTCAAAAAGACTCATTTCATTGGAAATTCAAGGGGCTAGTGCCTTTTTTAATAGCCAAAAGTAATTGGAGAGCAACTAACCCCCCTCTCACACCCATCATTTCCCCAAACACATCCAATCAAAATTTTGAATAGCCATTTTGTTCAACATAGTTAAAAGTTCTGGAAATTATGTCTTTGAAGATGACAAAACCCCCGCATCCGTCAGGGCAAGGGTCGTAAGTTATGCGCTGGGGATATATAAGGTTTTTATAGATAGCGTTGTTGTAGAAACTTCAAAAATGGCTAGTGCCGTTTTTAAAAGTTGAAAATGATTGGAGGGCAACAAACCCCCCTCTCACGCCCACCATTTTCCCAAACACATCCAATAAAAATTTTGAGATAGTCATTTTGTTTAATGTAGCTAAAAGTTCTGGAAATTAGGTCTTTGAGGATGAACCCCTCAGCCCTCAGGGCAAGGGTTGTAATTTATGCTCTGGGGGCATATAAGATTTTTATAGAAAGAGTTGTCGTCGAAACTTTAAAAAGGGCGCATTCGATTGGAAATTGGAAGGGCTAGTGTCCTTTTTCATAGTAAAGATTGATTGGAGGGCAACTAAATCCCCTCTCACGCCCACCATTTCCCCAAACATATCCAGTCAAAATTTTGAATTAGCCTTGTTTTCAAAAATCTTTTAAATGTTTTCATTTTTATAACTTTAAGAAATCAAAAATTAAATGAGATTTTAAGGAGTAAATATCAGCGTATGTATATTAAACTGACAACACATATTTTTTTTCAGTAAATTCATTTGAATTTTTTTCAGTAAAGTATAAGTTATATTCTGGCTTTTAGAAAGAATAGGGGTTTAGAATCCTACTCTTATTAATTTCTGCTCGTTGGTTTAATGGAGCTCTTTACTTTTTTTTGAAAAACTTATTTCGTGGAAAAAGGTTTTTTTTAATTAATTAAAGATAGGAACGGTGCCACAATTAGTAAGAAGGAAAGAGTTAAAGAGAGGTGGGCAGAACATTTTGAGAATCTGCTAAACCAGGATAGAGTTACAAGAAACGATGTATTAAAGAATGAAAAGTTAGTTGCTACTTCGGGTGTGAAGGGAGATTTATTTTGTGAGGATGCTTACAATGTGGTAGATGATTTTTTTTTTTTTTATAGGGTAGTGGTGAGAGATAGGTTACTGAATATTATGAACATGATTTTTGAAAAACAGGTAGTATCTAGCAATTTTAGGAAAATTCTTATTAAATCCCTCTATAGGAAATATAATAAGAGGTAGTGAGGTAATTATAGAGGCATTAGCCGGGTTTTCGTACGAAACAAATTACTTGGTATGATGATGATTTTTAGACTTAAGGATGCTGTGGGGGAAAAAATTATGAGAAAAACAGGGAAGTCTTAGGACGGTTAGAGGACCCTTAGTCCTTAGTTTATAGATTATGGGCCAGCGTTTGTTTCAGCTGATAAAAGAGCTTTAGGGAAGGTTCTATCCTTCTGTTGTTATAATTAAAAGTAAAGAACTCCATTAAACAAAAAATAAGCAAAAATAAAATCAAATAATCTACCAAGCGTGAAACTACCACAAATCAGCATATATAAAGGAAACCCAAAACGAACAGAAATTACAATAAATAACCGAGTCAAACTCAAAACGAGCAGAAATTAACATAAGTTGGGTTCAAAACCCCTATGACTTCCCAAGGCCAGAACATAATTTGCACTGCACTGAAAAAAATATAAATGTTTTTACTTTTATAACTTTAATAAATCAAATAATATTAACGTTTTGATTACTAAATATCAGTATATGTATATTAAACTGACAATGCACATTCATTTGTGACAATGTGACTAACAATGTACATTCAGGGCTCATTCGATTAATCGAATGAGCCCTTTTTGAAGTTTCTACGACGACGCGTTCTATACATACCTTATATGCCCCCAGGGCATAACTACAACCCTTGCCCCGAGGGCTGTGGGGGAGTGACCTTCTCAAAATCATAATTTCTATCTGGAAATCCACAGCACTGAACAAAATGGTTATCTAAAAATTTTGATTGCTTGTGTTTGGGGAAAAGGTGGGCGAGATAGGGGGGCTAGTTGCCCTCAAATTACTTTCGACTATTAAAAAGGGTCTAGACCTTTGAATTTCCAATCGAATGAGCCCTTTTTCAAGTTTCTACGACAAAGATTTCAATAAAAACTTATATGCCCCCAGGGCATAACTTATAACCCTTGCCCCGGAGACTCTGGGGGGAGTGTTCTGCTCAAAGGTATAATTTCCTGAACTTTAACTGCGTGGAACAAAATGGCTATCTCAAAATTTTTATTGGATGTGTTTGGGGAAATGATGGGTGTGGAAGGGGTGTTAGTTGCCTTCCAAATTACTTTCGACTATTAAAAAGGGCACTAGCCATTTCAATTGCTAATCGAATGAGCCCTTTTTGAAGTTTCTACGACAACACGTTCTATAAAAACTTTATATGCCCCCAGGGCATAACTTACGACCCTTGTCTTGAGGGTTGTGAGAGGGTTGTCATCCTCAAAGACCTAATTTACAGAACTTATAACTACGTTGAATAAAATGGCTATCTCAAAATTTTGATTGGATGTGTTTGGGGAAAAGGTGGGCGTGAGAGGGGGGTTAGTTGCCCTCCAATCACTTTTGACTGTCAAAAAGGCCACTAGCCCTTTGAATTTCCAATCGAATGAGCCTTTTTTGAACTTTCTACGACAGCGACTTCTATAAAAACCTTAGATGCACTCAGGGCATAACTTACAACCCTTGCCCTGAAGGCTGTGGGGGATTATCTTCCTCAAAAAAATTATTTCTATGTCGAAATCAACTACTCTGAACAAAATGGCTATCTCAAAATTTTGATTGGAAGTGTTTGGGGGAGTGATCCCGTGGGGGGGGGGGTAGCTGCCCTCCAATCACTTTCGACTATTAAAAAGGGCACTAGTCCTTTGAATTTCCAATCGAATGAGCTTTTTTTGAAGTTTCTACGACAACGCCTTCTATAAAAACCTTATATGCCCCCAGGGCATAACTTACAACCCTTGTCCTGAAGGCCATGGGGGAGTTTCCTCCTCAAAAACATAATTTCTATCTGGAAATCAACTACGCTGAACAAAATGGCTATCTCAAAATTTTGATTGGATGTGTTTCGGGAAATGGTGGGTGTGGAAAGGGTGTTAGTTGCCTTCTAATCACTTTCTACTGTTAAAAAGGGCACAAGCCACTCAAATTTCCAATTGAATAAGCCATTTTCGAAGTCTCTATGACAACTTCTTCGATACGAAGTGCCCTGCTCTAAAGGAAAAAAAATAATAAATGAGACATTGTGCCAACATCGTTCGTATATGCCCTCAGGCCATAACTTCAAATCCATGCTCCGAGGGTTCTGGGGGAGTTTTCTCCTCAAAAACATATTTTCTGTCTGGAAATGAACTACGCTGAACAAAATGGCTATCTCAAAATTTTGATAGGATGTTTGCGGGAATGATGGGCGTGGGGGGGGGCAAGTTGCCCTCTAATCACTTTCGACTATTAAAAAGGGCACTAGCCCTTTGAATTTCCAATCGAATGAACCATTTTTAAGTTTATACGACAACGCCTTCTATAAAAACCTTATATGCCCCTAGGGCATAACTTAAAACCCTTGCCCCGAGGGTTATAGGGGAGTGGCCTCCTCAAAAACATATTTTCTATCTGGAAATCAACTACGTTGAATAAAATGGCTATCTCAAAATTTTGATTCGCCTTCTATAAAAATCTTATATGCCCCCAGGGCATAACTTACAACCCTTGTCCTGAAGGCCATGGTGGAGTTTCCTCCTCAAAAACATAATTTCTATCTGGAAATCAACTACGCTTAACAAAATGGCTATCTCAAAATTTTGATTGGATGTGTTTCGGGAAATAGTGGGTGTGGAAAGGGTGTTAGTTGCCTTATAATCACTTTCGACTATTAAAAAGGGCACCAGCCACTCAAATTTCCAATTGAATGAACCAATTTCGAAGTTTCTACGACAACTTCTTCGATACGAAGTGCCCTGCTCTAAAGAAAAAAAATGATACATTGTGCCGACATCGTTCTTATATGCCCTCAGGAAATAACCTAAAACCCTTGCCCCGAGGGTTGTGGGGGAGTGTCCTCCTCAAAAACATATTTTCTATCTGGAAATCAACGACGCTGAACAAAATGGCTATGTCAAAGTTTTGATTGGATGTCTTTGGGGGAATGATGGGCGTGGGGGGGCCTGTTGCCCTCCAATCATTTTCGACTATTAAAAGGGCACTAGCCCTTTGAATTTCCAATCGAATGAGCCTTTTTTGAAGTTTTTACGACATCGCCTTCTATGAAAACCTTATATGCCCCCAGGGCATAATTTAAAACCTTTGCCCTGAGGGTTGTAGGGGAGTGTCCTCCTCGAAAAACATATTTTCTGTGTGGAAATCAACTACGCTGAACAAAATGGCTATCTAAAAATTTTGATTGGACGTGTTTGGGGGAATGATGGGCATGGGGGGGGGGGCTAGTTGCCCTCCAATCACTTTCGACTATTAAAAAGGACATTAGCCACTCTAATTTCCAATCGAATGAGCCCTTTTCGAAGTTTCTACGACAATTCCTTCGATACGAAGTGCCCGGGTATGGAGAAGAAGAAAGAAAAGAAAAAAAAAAATAATAATACATTGTGCCCACATCGTTCTTTACTTAGGCAGCGCTATCGCGCTGCCTATGATACCAGTTAAATACATTAAAGTGATTATTGCTGTGTACGAGAATAAAATTGGAAATGAGGTTAGTAGCTAACCTCATTTTATTAATTAAGGCTTTTTATTAAATCAGGAGCTAAGCAGGGTTGCGTTATATCCCCATTTAAATGGGTCATTTTGATGGACTAAAGGAGCACAGCAAAGGCAATGAGAGAACACGGTATCGAATGGGGAAGCAAAGCTCTCCTAGACATAGATTATACTAATGATTTGAAACATCCTATATTAAATTGTTAGCCAAATGAATGAGTTTTTAGAGGTTTTGCGAATTTAGGATGCAAGAATATGTTTTAAAGTCATATCAAGAAGACTAAGACGCAAAGACTAGGAACAAGGGAAGGTGAAGACGTGATGTTGGGTATTGAGAAGATCGATCAAATGGACACTTACCTAGGTAGTAATATTAAAAGTAGTAATATTATAAAGTAGTAATAGTAATATTAAAAGTAGAATAGCCAAAACCCAGGGTGTTGTTTCATAGTTGAAAAGAAATTGGTTAGTTGGAAGATAGCCTGTGAACCAAGCTTATAATATTGGAAGCTACTGTGGTCAAGCATGGTTTTGAAGCGTGGGCTCTCCGAAAAACAGATGAGGATTTGCTAGATTTTTTCCAGAGAAATTGCCTACGGGTTGTTTTGGATTGGGTTCACTAATATCCAACGAGAGCAGTCAAAGATTTGTGGATTTTTGCTAGTCGTGGGTATTGGTGAGTGCTTCGCCTGTGTGTTAGGTTTTTAGTTTTAATTTTTCTAATTTTGGTTTTTATTGACTTTTATTCATTTTCTAATTTTGGCTTTTATTGTTATTTTTTATTGGTTTGTTTTTTACGCTGAATCTCCACGTTGTTTGGTTTTCTTTGTCTTTCCACAATTTTCAGCATTTTCCTGTAAATTTTCTGTTCGAGTTGAAAAAGGAAGGCGGTTGTCCTCCTAAAATATTCGCTTTGTTTTTCAGTATTTTCGTTGGCCTTAAAAACCCCATTTTTGAACGTTTTTTCTGCAGGATTTTTTTATTATGGCAGGCCAATGAGGTTTAAGAAATTATCTTTGAAGGACTTACCGTGTCTCAAACAGTAAGCTGTACGAAAAATGAGGTTCAATCCTGCTTTCTAGGGCTATAATGAGAGAAAGGGTGAGATGGCTTAGACACCTTCTGCGGATGAGATATGACAGATTGCCAAAGGTTGTTCTTGTCGGCCAACCGTCCAGGGCCAACGAAAAGCAGGTCATCCCCGAATGGGGTGGGTGGGCGTTGTTAGGAAAGATTTAAAGGAAATGTGAATTTACTTGGACGGTGTAAAGAGGGAAGGGCTTTGAATAGATTGGGATGGAGGAGGATCGTTCATAGCTGTGTTGGTTCAAGCGGCTTCGGGCCGCTGTGAGTTAGTGGTAGTTGTAGTACTAGTATTAGTCTAGCTATTCTCGGTTAGATGTCCAACGTTTTCCAATGTTTCAGAAATATTGCACTTTAAAAATATGTTTTTAGTAACAGAGTGGTGTTTTGTACATTATATTGAAATCATTGTGTTATTTGCAACATACCTTTTCTCTCAAACTGGGGTTCTCCATGTCGCTCTTCCATTCAAATTTTGTTACTCATGCTACATAATGTTCATCATTCCCATCGTGGCCAGGTGTTCTTTTTATTTCTATATTTAATGAGGGACTTTTGTAGCCAAGGGACCCTTAAAACAAAGCGGAAAATTTGAACATGTGGCATCTCTTGGCACGGTACAATATTGGATGTGAAGTTGGTTTGGCCACCATGCCAATGATTTACCTTCTGCTACAAAGCAGCTAAGCAGAACTAGAAGATTTCTGAAATCAAGAAGCGGTGATATTTTTGTAAAGATGTTAGCAGATGCTTTTGAAATTCCAGAGTTTCTTGACGGTTCGATGGTATTTTAACTATTCAACAATAAAACGTCTCTTTTGACGCGGCGCTATACTTGTTGTGAAGTTGGCTTGACGACGATGTTTCTTCAAACCTAGGAAGTGATATACCTTCTGCCACGAAGCAGCTAAGCAAAACTAGAGGATTTTTCGAAATCAAGAAGCGGGGATAGTTTGAAAAAATATTAATAGATGCTAGGGAGATTGCAGATAATCTTGACACTTCAACGGTATCTGAACTATTCAACAGTAAATCGAAAAAAAGAGGCAATTTTCTTATGAGGGTTAAGGAAACTCAATGCAAGATCCAAAACGGGAATTGATGATCAGTTTTATTTTGTGATCCTGGACGCTGCCATCAGCTTAGTTAAACGGGTGATTTAATCAACTTCAAGAACTAGATTCGAGATTACAAGTGTATTTAATAATATTTATAATAATAATCTTATAAATATAATAATTCACTATAATATGATAATAAACTATAATAATAAGCGTATGGTCTCAGTTTCTGAGAAAAACATTATCAAGAAACTTAAAAAAAAATGCCAAGAAACACCAAACGCTAGATAGTTTTTGTGTTGTTTTTTTTTCGATTCTAGCTGCACTTTCCACTTTTACAAGTTGCTCATAGTCTTTGGCACCGACCTTGTTGCTTTGATTGCAAATTCTGTCGACCAGACAGCCAGGAAAGTAGAAAATTCTTTGTTGTTTTTACCTTTGGTCAATTGAAGCATAATTATTGATTATGATGATTATCTGACCATAAATAATAAATCTAGAATAAAGTAGTATGTTTGTGTCTTAGACACCTAGTAATTTAATGGTTGAATTACATGGGAGTTGGGAGGGGCACCTAAAATTACTTTTGCTTAGGTTATCAAAGCTCTTGAGCCGGCTCTGAGAGTAATCATTTTATACCAATCGAAATTTGCTTCGTCTTTTATAAGCGGCCCTTATTGGTTGAAAGTGAATGGGACTTGAAAGTTTTTTTTTCAAGTGAAAGTAAGGAGCAAAATAAAAATTTCAAACGAATAGAAATTATTCTTTATATGAGGGGGAGATCTCCCTTCCTCAACCCTTCCCCTCTATGCTTAAGTCTTGAAGCTATTTAAACATACTTCTCATTCAAATTCGGCGGACCTTGTGTTTGAGCAATCTTTCTTAAAGAATTGTGACAAAAAGTCAAGCTTTAGCGTTAAAAGCCAGGATTGAAGAAGGAACACCCCCCCCCCTTCATACACGGAATAATTTCTGTTCGTTTTAAGTTTTAATGTTGCTCCTTACTTTTAGTTTAAAACCTGTTTTCTTAATTTAATTTATAACTGTTTTTTTTTTCAAATGATGCCAGGAAATCCCCCTTTCAGTATAAACTTTACCCTACAAAGTTCCACCCGAGACACCCCCTCCATGGAAAATTTTTTCCTGGGGAAATTCCCCCTCAAAAGATACCTCCCTAAAAAATCTCTGTGGATTTCCTAATAACAAATACTATATTTCCTAATAACAAATACTGTATGGGAACAATGGGCGAATTGCGTAGCTTACAGCGCTTTCCGCAGGGACTCTTGGGCTCATGCCATGGTACATCAAATGGCTATTTCAAAATTATCATCGGATGCCCTTAGGGAAAAAAGGGCGTGGGACGGGGTTAGTTGTCCTCCAATCTTTTTGGTTCCTTAAAAATGGCACTAGAACTTTTTATTTCAGATCGAATTAGCCCTCTTCTAATTTTCTAGGATCATTGGTTCGATGTGATCACCCCTGGGGAAAAACACAACAGCAAAAACAGGAAAATAAACATGCATCCGTGATCTTTCTTTTTGCAAAAAACGTAAAATTCAAAATTTGTGTATGTTGGAGCTTCACACCTGTACATTAGGGTTCTTTGATGTGTTGAATCCGATGATGTGATTTTCGTCAAGGTCGATTGACTTTTTGGTTTTTCTTCTTTTTTTTTGTCGTAATTAGGAAAATTTTCTCGAGACTCTTAAGTTTGGACAGATAACATTAAACTTAATGGATTTTATATATTTAGAATCAGCATAAAAATTCAATCCTTTTGATGTATCTGCTGTTACCAAAATTCTGGTTTAAGAGTTTCGGTTACTATTGATCCCAGTCGCTCCTTACTTGCAGTTCGGTACGATGAACTATTTGACTGTTAAACAAGTTGAGTTGCGTTGAATTAGGACGCTATTTTCCGCTACGCCTTTTCCATTGAATTTTGTTGTCATGGATTCAAAATAAAAAGATTGAAAAACGGGAATGGCATGGAGAGATTTTAGTAAAAAGAAAGTTATTAATCCGTTAGGAAAGTCTATAACTGAAGTTCATGTTCTGTGACCGCTTTTTTCTACTGCATCTCTCAATGTATGCTATTCTGCAAAATTACTTCCAAATTTCTAATTACGACTATTTATATACACTTAAAATGTGTTATAAAAGCGAAGTAAAAGAAGTTGCGAATTCAAAAGAAAGTTAAGCCAGAGTTTTGCTTTATATAAAAAGGAAAATAAAGTACGGCATAACTTTCTGAAAGTGTATAACAACGCCAGTAGCGTTTGTTTTATTTCCATTCTAGTCACTTTAAAGCCGAAAAGGACCATTCTTTCTTCTAAGCTTAGGAAAATCAATAGTAGTTACTGGCCGAAACCAATATATCCTCCCTATTTCCAGAAATATTGTTTAAACCATACATTCTTGACTAGTCATCTATTTAAGGATGTCTTCTCTCTAGTCTAGGTTCCTATTTGTTCTGTGATCAGTACCTGCAGAGACATAAAAAAAAATATACTTCTATAATATAAAAATATAAAAAATATAAAAATATAAAAATATAAAAAAAAAATATATGCTTCTCAGTAGCTGCTCCTTTTCTCTCCTATTTTTTAGCCTCATTTAGCCATTTTGTCGCTGCCTCCTTTTTATTTCTATACCTCATTTAGCAGCATATGGTTGAAAGTGAATGTAACAATGAAACTGGTCTCTGAAAGCTGATTAAATAAAAGAAAAGAATTTTTTTCAACCGAAAGTAAGGAGGAACATAAAAATTTAAACCGAACAGAAATTATTCTGTATATGAGAGGGAGGGGGGGTTGTCCCTTCCTCAACCATCCCTCTCTGTGCTAAAGTCTTGAAGTTCTTTAAAAAAAAACTTCTCATTGGAATTCAACGGACCTTGTGTTCGAGCAGTCTTTCTTGAAGAATTGTGACAAAAAGCCAAACTTTAGTGCAAAATTCGGCTCCTTTTCTATACTACTTTTGACCCTCATTTAACCATTTTGTCGCTACCCCCTTTTTATTTCTATGCCCCATTTTACAGCATATGGTTCCGCATTACATCTAATTTAGTTTTTGATCTCCATTTTTTGATCAATCTAAGCTTTTTTAATTAAGTGCTTTTATTTTTTCATCTTGTTTCTCCCTTTCCTCTTTCCCCTTCTTTTTACCTATTATTTCTCGTCTCATATGGTTTTAACGGTACTCATGCTTTATATATATTAAATAAAAAAAACAAGTTTTTTAAACTGAAAGTAAGGAGCGACATTAAAACTTAAAACGAACAGAAACTATTCTGTATATGAAAGGGGCTGTCCCCTCCTCAACGCCTCGCTCTTTGCGCTAAAGTTTTTTATTGTTTAACAAAAATAGAGTTGTTGAGAAAGTCAAAATTTAGCGTAAAGAGTGAGGCGTTGAGGAGCGGACAGCCCCTTTCATATACGGAATAATTTCTGTTCGTTTTAAGTTTTAATGTCGCTCCTTACTTTCATTTTAAAAAACTTGTTTTTTTTTTATTTAATTTCTGATCGTTTTTTAGTTAATGCAGCTTTTATTTTGACTCACCGTCATTGAATAAGTAAACAAAATTTGCATAAAAATTTTACTTTTCTTTTGCTAAATGGCTGTCTCTAAATTTGGTTCTGACGTAATTTACAAATTAACTGACGTAACCAACTTCTATATTCGTATTTTTTTCTTCTGGCGAAAAATACAAAGTTGCAGATTTTTGCAGATATGAGCTTGAAACCTATGTAATAGGGTTTTCTGATACGCTGAATCTAACGGTGTGATTTTCATTAAAATTCTTTCACTTGTAGGGGATGTTTCCCCCCTCTTTAAAAAATCAGGTAAATTTTCTCAGGCTCGTAGCCTTTGATGAGTAATACTAAACTTAATAAAATTTATATACTAAGAATCAGCATTATAAGCCCATTCTTTTGATACATTTATTGACATCAAAATTCCGTTTTTAAAAGTTTCGATTACTATTGAGCCGTATCGCTTGTTTTTTTATTGTTTTTTTTTTATTACGTATATGAGGGGCTTCTCCCCTTAGTCAATACCACGCTCTTTACGTTAAAAGTTAAAAAAAAATTTTTAATTCACAAACCCCTGAATCACAAAGGCCGTTTAATTAGAATAGATAGCTCTTTTGAAAGCACTAAAAAAAAAAACTGTAGCGTAAAGAGCGAGGTATTGACTTGGGGGCGAACCCCCTCATATACGTAATAATTTCTGTTCGTTTTAAGTTCTAATGTTGCTTCTTACTTTCAGTTGAAAAAACTTGTTTTTTTTAAATTTAATTTCTGATCGTTTTTTAAATAATGCTTGGAAATTCGGCGCCCCCTTCATAAAAATGTCCCTTACCCCAAAGAAACGCCCTCCACGGAAAGATTCTCCCGAATAAGCCCCTCCTCCAGCCCCCCCCACCAGAAAAAATCCTTCCTGAAAATGTCTGTATACTTCTCAATAACCAATACAATATGTAAGCAATGGGCAAAGTTCATAACTTGCAGCTCTTCCCCTGGGAACTGTGGGGGATTAATTCATCCTAAAAGACATATTTATTAGATTTTCGACTATGCAGAACAAAATGGCTATCTTAAAATTTTGATCCGGTGACTTTGAGAAAAAAATGAGCGTGGGAGGGGGCCTAGTTGCCCTCCATTTTTTTTTGGTCACTTAAAAAGGGCACTATAACTTTTCATTTCCGTTCCAATGAGCCCTCCTACGATATTCTAGGACCATTGGGTCAAAACGATTACCCCTGGGAAAAAAACAAACAAATAAACACACATCCGTGATCTTCCTTCTGGCAAAAATGGAAAATTCCACATTTTTGTAGATAGGAGCTTGAAACCTCTACAGTAGAGTTCTCTGATACGCTGAATATGATGGTGTGATTTTCATTAAGGTTCTATAACTTTTAGGGGGTCTTTTCCCCTTTTTTCGAAATTAAGCCAAATTTTCTCAGGCGCGTAACTTTTGATGGGTAAGATTAAACTTGATGAACCTTATATATTTGAAATCACAATTAAAATCTGATTCTTTTGATGTATCTATTGATATCTAAATTCCGTTTTTTAGACTTTCGGTTACCATTGAGTCGGGTCGCTCCTTACTTTCAGTTCGTTACCACGAACTGTTTGAACACAGCGCTATAGACTGTACAAGGAAATGCAAATGGAAACCCGTGAAACGGGTATTTGCAAGCGATAATCGATTGCAAAGTATAATTTCTCATCGTGTTTACAATATTTAAACTATTTTTTTGGGGGGTTTAGGGGGAGGGAGAAGGTACCTAGGTAGGTTAGGTTACGTATTTAATATACGCTATGCTTTACCCCTCACTCTCCCTAATGTGGCAATATATATCCCAAATTTGTTTCTAAACTGTTATATTTTCATCCTATTTTATTTTATTTCATTAGCATTAACCAAACTTGACTTCTTTCGTGTGCTATATATAAAGAATAAGTACCCTTTTAACTTTTTACATTTCTTTTGTTTATACAGATAGACGAACTGCTGTACCATGGTACCATATTTTCTAATCACAGCGCGATTGCGCTTCCTAAGTAAAGAACGATGTTGACACAATGTATTATTTATTTTTTATTATTTTTTTTTCCATACCAGGACACTTCGTATCGAAGGAGTTGTTGTAGAAACTTCGAAAAGGGCTCATTCGATTGGAAATTGGAATGGCTAGTGTCCATTTTAATAGTCGAAAATGATTGGAAGGCAAGCAACACCCCTTCCACACCCACCATTTCCCCAAACACATCCAATCAAAATTTTGAGATAGCCATTTTGTTCAGCATAGTTGATTTCCAGATAGAAATTTGTTTTTGAGGTGGACACTCCCCCACAGCCCTCAGGGCAAGGGTTCTAAGCTATTCCCTGGGGACATATAAGATTTATATAGAAAGCGTTGTCGTAGAAACTTCAAGAAAGGCTCATTCGATTGAAAATGCAAAGGTCTAGCGCCCTTTTTAATAATCGAAAGTGATTGGAGGGCAACAAACCCCCCTCTCACGCCCACCTTTTCCCCAAGCACATCCAATCAAAATTTTGAGATAGCCATTTTGTTCACGTAGTTGAAAGTTCTGGAAACTAGGTCTTTAAGGATGACAACCCCCCCTCCATAGCCCTCAGGGCAAGGGTTGTAAGTTATGCCCTGGGGACATATAATGTTTTATATAGAAAGCGCTGTCGTATAAACATCAAAAAGGGCTCATTCGATTGGAAATTGAAATGACTAGTGCCCTTTTTAATAGTCAGAAGTGATTGGAGGGCAACTAACACCCCTTCCGCGCCCACCATTTCCCCAAACACATCCAGTCAACATTTTGAGATAGCCATTTCGTTCAATGCGGTTGAAAGGTTAGGAAATTATATCTTTGAGATGGACACACCCCTAGCAGTCTTCAGGGCAAGGTTTGTAAGTTATGCCCTTGGGGCATATAAGGTTTTTTATAGAAAGCGTTGTCGTAAAAACTTCAAATAGGGCTCATTCGATTGGAAATTCAATGGGCAAGTGGCCTTTTCAATAGTTGAAAGTAATTGGAAGGCAACTAACCCCCATCTCACGCCCACCATTCCCCCAAACATTTTTGGGGGACTTCGTATCGAATATTTTTTCTCCATACCAGGGCACTTTGTATTGAAATAGTTGTCGTAAAAACTTCGAAAGGGGCTCATTCGATTGGAAATTGGAATGGCTAGTGCCCTTTTTGATAGTCGAAAGTGATTGGAAGACACTAACACCCCTTCCAAGCCCACCATTTCCACAAACACATCCAATCAAAATTTTGAGATAGCCATTTTGTTCAACGTAGTTGATTTCCAGATAGAAATTATGTTTTTGAGGAGGACACTCCCCCACAGCCCTCAGGGCAAGGATTTTAAGTTATGCCCTGGGGGAATATAAGGTTGTTATAGAAATCTTTGTCGTAGAAACTTCAAAAAGGGCTCATTCGATTGGAAATTCAAAGGGCTAGTGCCTTATTTAATAGTCGAAAGTGATTGGAATGGATATAACCCACCCTCTCACGCCGACTTTTCCCCCAAACACATCCAATCAAAATTATTAGATAGCCATTTTGTTCAACGTAGTTAAAAGTTTAGAAATTAGGTCCCCTCCCACGCCTACCACACCCCTCCTCTCCCATGTCTCCCAAACCCCTCCCCTCCCACGCCCACCATTTATCCAGACACATCCAATCCAAATTTTGAGATAGACATTTTGTTCAAAATAGTTGAAAGGTCCGGAAATTATATCTTTGAGGATTACACTCCCTCCATAGCCCTCAGGGTAAGGGTTGTGAGATTCAAAGGACTAGTGCCCTTTTTAATAGTCGAAAGGGATTGGAGGGCAACTAACCCCCCTCTCACGCTGACTTTTCCCCCAAACTCATCCAATCAAAATTTTTAGATAGTCATTTTGTTCAACGTAGTCAAAAGTTTTAGAAATTAGGTCTTTGAGGATGATAACCCTCTCAGAGCCCTCTGGGCAAGAGTTGTAAGTTATGCCCTGGGGGAATATAAGGTTTTATAGAAAGCGTTGTCGGAACGTTGTTTTATAGAAAGTATCTAAGGTAGATACTTCAAAATGGACTAATTTGATTGGAAATAGAAATGGCTAGTGCCGTTTTTAATGGTCGAAAATGATGGGATGGCAACTAACACCCCTTCCCCGCCCACCATTCATTCAGACACATCAAATCAAAATTTGAGATAGCCATTTTGTTCAAAGTAGTTGAAAGGTCCGGAAATTATATCTTTAAGGATGACACTTCTCCCACAGCCCTCATGGCAAGGGCTGTGAAATTCAAAGGGTTAGTGCCATTTTTAATAGTCGAAAGGGATTGGAGGGCAACTAACCCCCCTCTCACGCCGACCTTCTCCCCAAACACATCCAGTCAAAATTTTTAGATAGCTATTTTGTTCAACGTAGTTAAAAGTTTTAGAAAATAGGTCTTTGAGGGTGATAACCTCCTCAGAGCCCTCAGGGCATGGGTTGTAAGTTATGCCCTGGGGGGATATAAGGTTTTTTTTAGATAGCGATGTTGTAGAAACTTCAAAAAGGGCTGATTCGATTGGAAATTAGAAGGGCTTGCGCTCTTTTTAATAGTCGAAAGTTATTGGAGGATAACTAACACCCCTGTCACACCCACCATTTCCCCAAACACATCCAATCAAAATGAGATAGCCATTTTGTTCAGCGTAGTTGATTTCCAGATAGAAATTTGTTTTTAAGGAGGACACTCCCCCACAGCCCTCAGGGCGAGGGTTGTAAGTTATTCCCTGGGGGCATATAAGATTTTTATAGAAAGTGTTGTCATAAAAACTTCAAAAAAGGCTCATTCGATTGGAAATTCAAAGGGCTAGTGCCCTTCTTAATAGTCGAAAGTGATTGGAGGGCAACTAACCCCCCTCTTACACCCACTTTCTCCCCAAGCACATCCAATCAAAACTTTGAGATAATCATTTTGTTCACGTAGTTGAAAGTTCTGGAAACTAGGTCTTTGAGGATGTTATCATAGCAGACCGAGAGAAGGCTCATTGGAGAGGAACTAGGCCCCCTCCCAAGGCCCTTTTCGTCCAAAGACATCTGATCAAATTTTTGAGAAGCGTTTGACTCAGATTAGTTGAAAGGTCTAAACACTGTACTTTTAGGGTTGACACGGTCACCCGGGGTCCTGGGCGAAAGGGCTGTAAGTTATGCAATTTGCCCTTTGCTCATATATAGTATTTGTTATTGGAAAATATGCTGATTTTGTTCGGGGGAGGATTTCTTTAGGGAGATTCTCCCGGGGGAGGATGTTGTATTGGAAAGAAAGTTTCCAGGGGAAATTTTATACGGGGGGAGGGGGTTTCCTGGCATGATTCGAAAAGTGGTCAGAAGTTAAACAGAAAAACGAAGTTTTTTAAGCTGAAACTAAGGAGCAACATTAAAACTTAAAACGAACAGAAATTATTGAATATATGAGGGGGGATGCTTCTTCCTCAGCCCTTGCTCTTTACGCTAAAGTTTGACTTTGTGTCACAGTTCTTTAAGAAAGATTGTTCAACCACAAGGGCCGATGAATTTGAATGAGAAGCATTTTTAAAGAACTTTAAGACTTTCAAACAGTTCGTGGTATTGACTTTGTGTCACAGTTCTTTAAGAAAGATTGTTCAAACAAAGGGCCAATGGATTTGAATGAGAAGTATTTCTAAAGAACTTTAAGACTTTCAAACAGTTCGTGGTAACGAACTGTAAGTAAGGAGCGACCCGGCTCAATAGTAACCGAAACTCTAAAAAACGGAATTTTGATACCAATAGATGTATCAAAAGAATCGGCTTTTTATGCTGAAATCAAATATATAAATTTCATTAAGTTTAGTCTTACCCATCAAAGGTTACGAGTCTGAGAATATGTTCCTGATTTTCGAAAAAAGGATGAAACAGCCTTTAAAAGTCAAGTGATCTCAGTGAAAATCAAACCATCAGGTTTATCGTATTAGAGATCCCTACTGTATAGGATTCAAGCTTCTATCTGCTAGAGTGTGGGATTTTGTATTTTTTTTTTTCCAGAAGAAAGATCATGGATGCGTGTTTATTTGTTTTGTTTTGTTTTTCAGGGGCGATAGTATTGACCCAGTGGTCCTAAATATCGGGAAAGGGCTCATTGGAATGGAAATTAAAAGTTATAGTGTCTTTTTTAAGTCACCACATAATTGGAGGGGAATTAGGCCCCCTCCCCGCCCCCTTTTTCCCAAAATCGTCCGATCAAAATATTGAGATAGCCATTTTGTTCATCATAGTTAAAAGGCTCAATAACTATGCTTTTGGGTATATCATGAACCCCCCCCCCACAGTCCCAGAGGAAAGGTCTTTAAGTTATAAAATTTGCCCTTTGTTTGCGCATAGTACTTGTTATTGGTTTGTAGGCATACATTTTCGGTTGGCGGAGGGGACACATTTTCTGCCTGGGGTTTTTCCACCGTGGTGTTTTCCATGGGAAGGGAAGTTTCCAGGGAGTGAACTTGTAAGGGGAAATTGTACACGGGAGGAATTAGCCAGAATTCTTATACAAGATTCTTTTTATATGTCTTGCTTTCTCTTTTCCGTCTCAATTTTACGCGCAGAGTGGTTAAGAGTAATTGTCCGGGGTAAGTTTTCACCGGGATTAAATTGACTTGAGGATATTTCCGTGGGGAGGAGGTTTCTCCGTGAAGCTGGGGCCAGATTTCATGGCATTATTTAAAAAACGATGGAAATTAAATAAAAAAAAGTTTTTTCAACTGGGGAAATTTTTCATGGGGAGGGACGTTTCCAGGAAGTGAACGTGTCAGGGGAGATTGTACACTGGGGGAATTTAACAGGATTCTTGTAAAAAGTTATTTTTATAGGCCTTGTTTTGTTTTTTTTTTCGTCTCAATTTTACGCAGAGAGTGGTTAAGAGTAAATTTTAAGAGTAAATATTTATTTAAGTTTTATTTTAACGATTTTATTAAATAAAACGAACAGAAATTAGAATTTTGTTTCTAGAAATTAGAAACAAAATTTGCACTTTACTGAAAAAATACAAATGAATGTGCATTGTCAGTTTAATATACATATACTGATATTTAGTAATCAAAATGTTAATATTATTTGGTTTATTAAAGTTATAAAAGTAAAAACATTTATATTTTTTGAGTAAAGTGTAAATTTTGTTCTGGCCTTGGGAAGGCCTAGGGAATTTGCGCCCAGCTTATTGTAATTTTTGCTCGTTTTGGGTTTCATTTATTTATCGATGATGATTTGTGGATGTTTCACGCTTGGTAGATTATTTGATTTTATTTTTGCTCATTTTTTGTTTAGTGGAGTTCTTTACTTTTCTTTGAAAAACTTATTTTCTGGAAAAAGTTTTTTCAATTATTTTCTGTTCGTTTTATATTGACATAGTCTTTTCAGGGGAAAAGAAAATAATGCTTTAAGTCTTTTTGTTTTTTAAGACTTTATAGTTTGGCCTGCTATTTGTATGCTGGACAAAAATTTTCAGCAATTTTTAACAACATGCACCCTTTTAAAAATCTAGACACAAATAGTCCTGTTTAATTTAGTTTCATACCTCCTCTACTTGACCTGAAATGGAAAACTTGATACCATTGAGCCCTTTTTCAAGTTTCTATGACAAAGATTTCAATAAAAACCTTATATGCCCCCAGCGCATAACTTATAGTCCTTGCCCCGAGGGTTGTGGGGGAGTGGTCCTCCTCAAAAATATGTTTTCTATCTTGAAATCAACTACCCTGAACAAAATGGCTATCTCAAAATTTTTATTGGATGTGTTTGGGGAATGATGGGTATGGGGGGGGGGTAGTTGCCCTCTAATCACTTTTGACTATTAAAAAGGGCACTAGCCCTTTGAATTTCCAGTTGAATGAGCTTTTATTGAAGTTTCTACGACAACGCCTTCTTTAAAAAACCTTATATACCCCCAGGGCATAAATTAAAACCCTTGCCCTGAGGGATGTGGGGGAGTGTCCTCCTCAAAAACATATTTTCTATCTGGAAATCAACTAAGCTGAACAAAATGGCTATCTCAAAATTTTGATTGGATATTTTTGGGGGAATGAAGGACGTGGGGGGGGGGCTAGTTGCCCTCCAATCACTTTCGACTATTAAAAAGGGTACTAGCCCTTTGAATTTCCAATCTAATGAGCCTGTTTTGAAGTTTCTACGACAACGCCTTCTATAAAAACCTTATATGCCCCCAGGGTATAACTTAAAACCTTTGCCCTGAGGGTTGTGAGGGAGTGTCCTCCTCTAAAACACATTTTCTATGTGCAAAACAACTACGCTGAACAAAATGGCTATCTCAAAATTTTGATTGGATGTGTTTGAGGGAATTATGGGCGTGGGGGGGG
>JAQQPU010012098.1:0-21357 GCA_029168905.1 Artemia sp. Kazakhstan ARC1039
ATGAAACATACTTAAAACATTGAAAAATCACATTTAATATTTTCCAAACTCAAAATGAGAATGGTATGGATTTGTTAGTCATGACCTTTACTATTAGAAAAATAATGTTTGTAGTAGCACTTTTTTTTATTGGACATTTTTTTTTGGACTTCGAAATTATTCAACTTTCTTCTTACGTATCTTAAAATGACATGAAATATACTTATGGCTCTAACAATTATACTGTATGCTTGCTCAGAGACACGATACGGCTTTTCCACTGGTACTTTATGGCGGGTTATCGACACTACCTAGTTTTTTGAATGTATTAAATCAGTATTTTTTACGCAGTGGAACGATAAACACATAAGTCATATCTTTAAAAAAGTGAAGAAGGAGCATTTTAATAAAGTGTGTTCACATGACAATGTTATTGTAGCATTGAATGCCGACAAGGAGAAGTAATTAAACTATGAAAGAAGTACAATTGGTAGCACTATTGGAAATGTATGCATGCATCGTCATGACAGTAAGGAATTAAATTTCTTTGGAGTACCGAAAAAATTCAACTCTTATTTTGGTGGATATGCGAGATTGAGATCTCCAGAGATGATTGCACTCAAAGAGAACGCCAACATATTATAATCGTTGATGATAAAGGACAACTCCTTGCTACTTTTGCAGGTAACACATTACCTACTGATACATCCTATCGTCAGCTTTCGGGTATTAGCATTCAACGGAAGGTCAAAAAAAGAAAGGCCTTCTCTTCCACTAATATCATAAACCATATCTTGTCTACGTGTCGAAACTGTTACCTGTGTAAAAATAATGTGATAATAGACAGTAAAATTGCCATAAAAAAGGGCAATGGTAGAAAATATCACTATGGAAAATAAAGATGAATCGATGAAAAACAAAGTACCAGCAAACGTTACTGCCATTAATCAAACAGTCAATGAACCAAATAATACCAAAGACGAAAAGTATGTTGAGCCTGTCGATGACACACCAGTAAAAATTGTGTATGCCTCAAAATGGAATAATGATTATTCTACTGATTACTAACTAAGAGAAGACAATAGCTACAATATCAAGAGAGAACATGGTTAACTATTTTATCGAACAGATTCAAAATGTCCAAAGTTGATCATTGATATTAGAAATGTATCATAATATATTTTTGTATTAATATTCTACATAGCATTATTTCATTAAAAATATATTATGCATTACATTGTTATGTGTTCATTATTTTTAGAGTATGCTAGCATATCAAACGCTTAGAATGTCTATTAAAACATCGGAGATGTAAGAAAAGGCATTTGTATACATCTATTGTCAGACACATGGGATAACATTGACAAAATCTAGGTATCAGAATGAATAAATTCTTTATCAACATCCGTTGTTGGATATGTCCTTATGAAAAAATTGTAAATAAGTAAAAAACTCTTTCTTGAAGTCACCTCTTGGACACAAAATGCAGAAACTTCATTTAAGAAATTAGGAAAAAAATTGTAAGTAAGTAACAAACTCTTTCTTGAAGTCACCTCTTGGATACACAATGCAGGACTTTTATTTAAGAAATTATGAAAAAATTGTAAGTAAGTAGCAAATTCTTTCTTGAATTCGCCTCCTGGATAAACAAAAAGGACATTTGATTCAAGAAATTATGACAAAACTCTAAGTAAGTAACAAACTCTTTATTGTTTTCTCGTCTTGGATACACGATGTAGAAATTTCATTCCAGAAATTATGAAAAATTCTAAGTAAGTAACAATCTATTTCTTGAAGTCCCCTCTTGAATACAGAATACGGAAATTTCATTCAAGAAATTATGAAAAAATTTGTAAGTAAGTATCAAACTCTTTATTGGTTTCACCTCCTGGATACACAATACAGAAATTTCATTCAATCAATTATGAAAAAATTGTAAGTAAGTAAAAAACTATTTCTTGAAGTCACCTTTTGGATACACAGTGCAGAAACTTCATTTAAGAAATTAGGAAAAAATGTAAGTAAGTAAGTAAGTAACAAACTCTTTCTTGAATTCACCGTTTGAATGCACAATACAGAAATTTAATTCAAGAAATTATGAAAAAAAAATTGTAAGTAAGTAACAAACTCTTTCTTGAAGTCACCTCTTGGATACACAATGCAGAAATTTCATTTAAGAAATTATGAAAAAAATGTAAGTAAGTAGCAAATTCTTCCATGAATTCGCCACCTGGATAAAAAGAAAGACATTTCGTTTAAGAAATTATGAAAAAATTGTAAGTAAACTCTTTATTGTTTTCACGTCTTAGATACACGATGCAGAAATTTCATTCAAGAAATTATGAAAAATTTCTAAGTAAGTAACAATCTCTTTCTTGAAGTCCCCTCTTGGATACACAATACGGAAATTTCATTCAAGAAATTATGAAAATATTTGTAAGTAAGTAACAAACTCTTTATTGATTTCACCTCTTGAATACACAATACAGATACTTCATTCAAGAAATTATGAAAAAATCGCAAGTAAGAAACAAACTCTTTATTGTTTTCACCTCTTGGATATACAATACGGAAATTTCATTCAATAAATTATGAAAAAATTGCAAGTAAGTAACAAACTCTTTCTTGAAGTCACCTCTTGGATACACAATGCAGAAACTTCATTTAGGAAATTATGACAAAATTGTAAGTAAGTAAGTAACAAATTCTTTCTTGAATTTGCCTCTTGGATAAACAAAAAGACATTTCATTCAAGAAATTACGACAAAATTCTAAGTAAGTAACAAACTCTTTCTTGAACTCGCCGTTTGGATGCACAATACAGAAATTTAATTCAGGAAATTATGGAAAAAATTTGCAAACAAACTCTTTCTTGAACTCGCGTCCTGGACAGACAATACACCAATTTCACGCAAGAAATTATGAAAAAATTCTAAGTGAGTAACAAACTCTTTCTTGAATACACCTCTTGGATACAAAATATGGAAATTTCATTCAAGAAATTATGAAAAAATTGCAAGTAAGTAACAAACTCTTTCTTGAATTCTCCTCCTGGATACACAATACAGACACTTCATTCATGAAATTATAAAAAAAAATGGTAAGTAAGTAACAAAATCTTTCTTGAATTCACCTCTTGGGTACACAATACGGAAATTTCGTTCAAGAAATTAGGAAAGAATTGTAAGTAAGTAAGTAACAAAATCTTTCTTGAATTCAACTTATGGATACACAATACAGAAATTTCATTCAAGAAATTATGAAAAAATTGTAAGTAAGTAACAAAGTCATTGGATACATCAGGTAACATACATAAGATCCAAGTTCTATTTATTTTGACTTTATGCATCATTACGTTGAATTTAGGTTACACCGGTTATAGATAGCAGCACACCCGCTCAGACACACAGTCATAGTGAGAGAGACATGAAAAAAGTTGGGTTAATTCAGGTTCACTTAGAATGGGGCCACTCTAAGTGAAGCTGAATTAACCCAACTTTTTGCATGTCTGGGAAAGCCGTATCGTGTCTCTGAGCAAGCATAGAGTACAATTGTTAGAGCCATAAGTATATTTCATGTCATTTTAAGATACGTAAAAAAAAGTTGAATAATTTCGAAGTCCAAAAAAAATTTGTCTAATAAAAAAAAGTTCTACTACAAACATTATTTTTCTAATAGTAAAGGTCATGACTAACATATCCATACCATTCTCATTTTGAGTTGGAAAATATTAAATGTGATTTTTCAATGTTTTAAGTATGTTTCATCTCAATCGATGACATGTAAAAAAAGTTGAAAAAATATAACATGTTAAAAAAATAATAAAGAAATTAAAAAAAATAAAAAAAATGGGGAGGGGGAGTTGAAAAGGAAAGAGAAATTGCTACTTACTAGGGGGAAAAAAGAAAGAATTTGCTACCTACTTGAATTTTTTTCATAATTTCATAAATGAAATTTCTGCATTGTGTATCCAAGAGGTGACTTCAAGAAACAGTTTGTTACTTACTTACAATTTTTTTCATAATTTCTTAAAAGAAGTTTCTGCATCGTGTATCCAAGACGAGAAAACAATAAAGAGTTTGTTACTTACTTAGAATTTTGTCATAATTTCTTGAATGAAATGTCCTTTTTGTTTATCCAGGAGGCGAATTCAAGAAAGAATTTGCTACTTACTTACAATTTGTTAATAATTTCCTAAATGAAATTTCTGCATTGTGTATTCAAGAGGTGACTTCAAGAAAGAGTTTGTTACTTACTTACAATTGTTTTCCTAATTTCTTAAATGAAGTTTCTGCATTGTGTATCCAAGAGGTGACTTCAAGGAAGAGTTTTTTACTTACTTACAATTTTTTCATATTGACATTAAACAACGGATGTTGATAAAGAATTTATTCATTCTGACACCTAGATTTTGTCAATGTTATCCCATATGTCTGACAATAGATGTATGCAAATTCCTTTTCTTACTTCTCCGATGTTTTAATAGACATTCTAAACGTTTGATATGCTAGCATACTCTAAAAATAATGAACACATAACAATGTAATGCATAGTATATTTTTAATGAAATAATGCTATGTAGAATATTAATACAAAAATATATTATGATGCATTATTAATATCAATGATCAACTTTGGACATTTGAATCTGTTCCATAAAATTGTTCACCATGTTCTCTCTTGATATTGTAGCTATCGTCTTCTCTTAGTCCGTAATCACTCGAATAATCATTATTCCATGTTGAGTCATACACAATTTTTACTGGTGTGTCATCGACAGGCTCAATATACTTTTCGTCTTTGGTATTATTTGGTTCATTTACTGTTTAATCAACGACAGTAACGTTAGCTGGTACTTTGTTTTTCATCGATTCATCTCTTTTTTCCATAGTGATATTTTCTGCCATTGCCCTTTTTATTTTTCTGGCAATTTCACTGTCTATTATCACATCATTTTTGCACAGGTAACAGTTTCGACACCCAGACAAGATATGGTTTATGATATTAGTAGAAGAGTAGGCCTTTCTTTTTTTGACCTTCCGTTGAATGCTAATACCCGAAAGCTGACGATAGGATGTATCAGTAGGTAATGTGTTACCTGCAACAGTAGCAAGGACTTGTCCTCTATCATCAACAATTATTTTTATGTTGGCATTCTCTTTGAGTACAATCATCTCTGGAGATCTCAATCTTGCATACCCACCAACATAAGAGTTGAATTTTTTCGGTACTCCAAAGAAATTTAATTCCTTACTGTCATGACAATGCATGCATACATTTCCAATAGTGCTACCACTTGTACTTGTTTCATAGTTTAAATACTTCTCCTTGTCGGCATTCAATGCTACAATAACATTGTCATGTGAACACACTTTATTAAAATGCTCCTTCTTCACTTTTTTAAAGATATGACTTATGTGTTTATCGTTCCACTGCGTAACAAATACTGATTCAATACATGCAATAAACTAGGTAGTGTCGATAACCCGCCATAAAGTACCAGTGGGAAAGCCGTATCGTGTCTCTGAGCAAGCATAGAGTACAATTGTTAGAGCCATAAGAATATTTCATGTCATTTTAAGATACGTAAAAAAAGTTTAATAATTTCGAAGTCCAAAAAAAAACATTTGTCCAATAAAAAAAAGTGCTACTACAAACATTATTCTTCTAATAGTAAAGGTCATGACTAACACATCCATACCATTATCATGTTGAGTTTGGAAAATATTAAATGTGATTTTTCAATGTTTTAAGTATATGTTTCATCTCATTCGAAGACTCGTAAAAAAAGTTGAAAAAATATAACATGTTAAAAAAATAAAAAAAAAAGTTAAAACAAAATTCAAAAAAAAATGGGAGGGGGGCAAAAAGTGGGGGGAGGGAGCCTCCTTGGAGTTTGGTTATAGGGGGCCTTCGGGGATTGAGGTCTTTTGCGGTTAGGATCGTTGGTGCTTATGATCCTTGACTGTTCATACTCACATACACCTTACTACTTGATTTGCAAGGATTTATAAGGGTTGTTCTGAATTTCATTATTTAAATTCTTTTCTTGTCATTTACATCTCTCTTAGTATCAACTTTTTAGTATACTATAACGTTAGATTCCATTTCAAATTGACAACACTGTTCAAAAACCACTTGTGTATTATACAGAACACATCGGAGAGGTAAAGCTAAGTCAACTCACAATGTCATTCAGTCATCGTTAACAATTTTCATAGATTAATGTTGTTTCAAATTTATAACAAATTGCCTGAGTTAACAAGCCCTTCGGGGTTACCTTAACTGCTAATCAGTTTAACCCTTGTTCTCCACCTTCATACGATCCCATTCGCAAATGTTATCTAGCTCTGTTTTTTCCCCTATTATTCAATTAATATCGGTCATGCAGTCCAATTCGCGAATCCCTTATCCCTTTTTGCAAATAGAGTTAGCTTTTACACAAAATGATATAAAACCAAATGCCAATCAATTAATTCTGAGTTGAGCATCTGATTTTTTAATTAGCAACGACACATTCCTAACAAACTAGTGGTGAAATTTATAATTAACTAACCTCTATTTTGGCTACTTTATACGAAGTTGGGGGTGGGGGCAAAAAGTTGGGGCGGGGAGCCCCTTGGAGTTTGGGGATAGGCGACCTTTTGGGGTTGAGGTCTCTTGTGGTTAGGATCGTTATTGCTTATGATCCTTGACGGTTCATACTCACATACACCTTACTACTTGATTTGCAAGGATTTCTAAGGGTTGTTCTGAATTTCATTATTAAAATTCTTTTCTTGTCATCTACACCTCTCTTAGTATCAACTTGTTAGTATACTATAACGTTAGATTTTATTTTAAATTGACAACACTGTTCAAACACCACTTGTGCATTATACAGAACACATCGGAGAGGTAAAGCTAAGTCAACTCACAATGTCATTCTATCATCGTTAACTATTTTCATAGATTAATGTTGTTTCAAATTTATAACAAATTGCCTGAGTTAACAAGCCCTTCGGGGTTACCTTAACTGCTAATCAGTTTAACCCTTTTTCTTCACCTTCATACGATCCAATTCGCAAATGTTATCTAGTTCTGTTTTTTCCCCCTATTATTCAATTAATATCGGTCATACAGTCCAATTCGCGAATCGTTTATCCCTTTTTGCAAATAGAGTTAGCTTTTACACAAAATGATATAAAACCATATGCCAATCAATTAATTCTGAGTTTAGCATCTGATTTTTAATTAGCAACGAGACTTTCCTAACAAACTAGTCTCGAGTTAAGGCAATTGTCCAAAAAATAGGTGTTGCCTCAGAAACCACTTTTGAATACGTAATGTGACAATCAAAAGTTTTGGCTTAGAAACCTGTGTCTAAACCAGTCTGTAAAGCAATTTGACAATTTCTAATTTTTGGTTAAAAAAAAAACACGTTATGATGAAAGTGCCTCAAAAACCAGTCTGCTTGCGTTATACAATCTCAATTATACTTTCAAAACGTGTTTGATCACTTTATAGGTATATAATATAAAAGGATTGGGCGCTTTTTGCAATGTGCACGTCAAACTCCACTGTATATTCCTCAAGCGTAAGTTTCCATGTAAGTTTCATTTCAATAGGACTATCACTACTGACGTCATAAGGCTGTCCTGGGAATTTAATAGGGGCGTTGTGACGTCAGAGGGCTGTCACAGAAATTCACACCCAGCCATTGAACTCTTGCCAAGGACATTGAACTCTTGCCAAAAATGGGAATCTTGCCAGCTAGAAACAGGTGAGAGGGCCTGTCATAGAAAAACAAAGGGGTGTGTGTCACATGACCTAACCCAACCATTAAACTCTTGCCAAGGGCTGTCACAGAAAAACAAATGGGGTGTGCCATAGAAAAAACACGTGACCTAACCATTGAACTCTTGCCAAGGGCGCGAATGTCGCCTAGAAACAGCTGACCGTATTGTACAGGTGCAAAGGTGTGATGTCAGAGGGCTCCATTTGAAATCCAATGGGAAAGGGGTAGATCCCATAGAAAAAGGGAGGGCATGTCCTTGAATCAATGGAGGGGGTAGTACTCATATTAATAATGCTAGTCAAATATATGTTGGCTTGCTCAGTAGTGCGATCTTGACGGAATCCAAATTGTGTAGGAGTAAATACTCTCTGGTCTTCCAGCTACTGATAAATTCTGACCGAAAAGTATTTTTCTAGTATCTTGGACATAATGGGTAAAATAAAAATTGGTCTATAATTTTCAACATCAACAGTATTCCCTCCTTTATGTATTGGTATAACTTACGCTGATTTAAAACAACTCGGAAACACTCTCTCTTTTAGACACTGATTAATTAATGAAACAAAAGTTTGAGCAATCACTTCCAAAAATGTTTTCATTACTCTAATTGAAACAATATCAGAGCCAGAAGCCGTACATTTCATGCCATAAACAATTTTTCGAACTTCAGATTCCTGAACTGGGAGTAGATTTAAAGAGATTTCCATCTCCTTAGCCTGGATTCTTTTCAAATTTCCTCTGGATTTGTAAGACTGGTTCCATCTTTACGGAATATTTCCTGAGGGATTCCTCCAGATGATTGTCCTAAAGTGCTTCTTATCACATTCCATGTTTTCGACGGACTTCCAGATGCTTTTTCAAATTCTGTTGTATAATAATCTTGTCTAGCCCTTCGCAGGAGTCTGTTTAGGGCATTACGATAACTCTTATAAATTCACTCATCTTTATCGCAGGGATGACGTATCTTTTTCTTATACAAATTATTCTTCTTATTTATCCATCTCAAAAAACTCGGAGTAATCAAAGGCTTCTTTGAAGTTTTTCTTCAATTTTTCTTAATATTCTTAGAGCATTTTTCCAGGGATTGCTTAATTATTTGGTAAAAGACTCTAAACTTAGAGTCAATATCCACAAAGACTGAAAACTCTGTATTCCAAAAGCGAATGTAATCTTTAAAACTGCGAATTTGGACCATCATAGCAAGCGATAGATTTATTTTGCTTAATTTTAATGTTATTTAACCCGTTTAAGTGCGAAATCTACCTATGTTTTTATTGAAGAGTCGGAATTCGATTACAGAAACAATTCTTTACTTTCCAAAAATCGTTTGGATTTTCTTCGTAATGATTCAGAGGAAATATTTGGATTGCTTGCATTAAGCCCGTATCCGGGGGGGGGGGGATTACTGGATTTGAATCCCCTCCCCCCTAAAATCGTCTGACTCGTAAAAAAATAACCAAGATGCATATAAACAAATTTTGATGTGTTTTGTAAATTTTTTTCGTACCCCTCCCCCGCCAAGAAATATACCCCCCCCCCACTGAACAAAATTCTGGACACCGTCAAAGAGTTAAAATTTATGTCCTGGGGGCATATAAGGTGCTTATAGAAAACGTTGTCCTAGAAACTGAAAAAGGGCTCATTCGATTGGAAATCTAAAGGCCTAATGCCCTTTTTAATAGTCGGAAGTGAATGGAAGGTTTGACATTTTTCAAACAGTTCGTGGTAACAAACTGAAAGTAGGGAGCGACCCGGCTCAATAGTAACCGAAAGTCTAAAAAACGGAATTTTGATACCAATAGAATCATCAAAAGAATCAGATTTTAATTGTGATTTCAAATATATAAGTTTCATCAAGTTTAATTATACCCATCAAAAGTTACGTGCCTGGGAAAATTTGGCTTATTTTCGAAAAAAGGGGAAAAGACCCCCTAAAAGTTATAGAACCTTAATGAGAATCACACCATATGCAGCGTATCAAAGAACCCTACTATAGAGGTTTCAAGCTCCTATCTACAAAAATGTGGAATTTTTCATTTTTTGCCAGAAGAAAGATCCCGGATGCGCGTTTATCTTTTTTTTTTCTTTTTCCCAGGGGTAATCGTATTGACCCAGTGGTCCTAGAATATCGTGAGAGGGCTCATTCGAACTGAAATTAAAAGTTCTAGTGCCCTTTTTAAGTGACCAAAAAAATTGGAGGGCAACTTGGCCCCCTCCCACGCTAATTTTTTCCCGAAGTCACCCGATCGAAATTTTGAGATAGCCATTTTGTTCCGCATAGTAAAAATCTCATTAATATGTCTTTGAGGATGACTTAATCCTCACTGTTCCCGGGGGAAGGGCTGCAAGTTATAAACTTTGCCCATTGTTTGCATATAGTGCTGGTTAATAGCAAGTATACAGGCGTTTTCAGGAGGATTTTTTTTTCTAGTGGGGGGATGGGTTTAGAGTAGGGGATACGTGGGAGGATCTTTCCATAGAGGATATTTCCTTGGGGGAGGGACATTTCTATGAAGGGGGCGCCAGATTTCCCAGTATTATTTAAAAAACGATCAGAAATTAAATAAAAAAACAAGTTTTTTTCAACTGAAAGTAAGAAGCAACATTAAAACTTAAAAAGAACAGAAATTATTACGTATATGAGGGGGTTCGCTCTCTAGTCAATACCTCGCTCTTTACGCTACAGTTTTTTTTTAGTACTTTCAAAAGAACCATCTATTCTAATTAACCGGCCTTTGTGATTCAGGGGTTTGTGATTCAGACAAAATTCGAACCTTAGCGTAAAGAGCGAGGTATTGACTAGGGAGCGAACTCCCTAATATACGTAATAAAAACATACGAATATAGAGATTCGTTACGTAAGTTAATTCGTAAGTTACGTTAGAACAAAATTTCGAGAAAGCCAATTAGCCAAAAAAAAAGGAAAATTAATGTGCGAATTTCGTTTTAATTATTCATTTACGGTGAGCCAAAATCAAAGCTGCATTAATTCAAAAACATTCAGAAATTAACTAAAAAAAACGAGTTTTTTTAACTGAAAGTAAGGAGCGACATTAAAACTTAAAACGAACAGAAATTATTCCGTATATGAAAGGGGCTTTCCCCTCCTCAACACCTCGCTCTTTACGCTAAAGATTTTATTGTTTTAAAAAATAAAGTGGTGAGACAGAGTCAAACTTTAGCGTAAAGAGCGAGGTGTTGAGGAGGGGAGAGTCCTTTTCATATACGGAATAATTTCTGTTCGTTTTAAGATTTAATGTCGCTCCTTACTTTCAGTTAAAAAAAACTTGTTTTTTTAAGTTAATTTTGAAAAGGAATTAAAGGTGATTTCTCCTCAAGTACAAATTTTTGGTAGTTTTTATCTTCTTTATATTTAAAATGTAAGAATTTTAAAATGAAAAATAAATTAAAGACTGTAATTCTATTTCTAAAATGAATTACACCCAACCGTTTGGGATAACCTCGGTAAAAGCTCATTATCTAGTCGCTAGTTAGCTATTTCTTAAAATACTTGGACTGGTATTACTATTTTACAGAGATCATCAAGTTAAATTTACACAAATCGCGAATATAATCCCAAGAAATATTAAAAAAAGAGAACATAGCTACTGTTTCAGTAAAAAAAGGCATTATATTAAGCTTCTAATGATAGACTGGGTACAAGAAGGAGCCAGTCTTCTAAGAAATTTCTCAAAAACAAGAAAAGGTTGAGAAGTCCATAGTAAAAGAAAATAAAATACCATCAAACTTAAAAAAGATTTACCACCTGTTTCTAGTTTCTGTTTAACAGCAGCCAAATGAAACTTTGATATCGTCTCTTATAAAATGCAATTTTCGTGATAAAGGGAATTCTGTTTATTGGGAACAGCTGGATTTTCAATAAAAACTCCAAACTAAACATTTGACATACACCTGTCAGAAAGTCATAAATTCAAAGTCACCAATACATTTCTTTTTAGCTTTGCCTAATGGGGGAAATGATATGTCTGTAACAACTAGAGGCAATTCTGTCAGAAGCGTACAACAGCACCACACATAGCCTTTTGTAACTGCTTTCTATTTTCTTCCTGTTTTGCCCCTAACTAAATGAGTCCGGATTTGAGTAAAATTCTGTTTAACTGGGCTTAACGCAACGTGGTAAAGTAATGTTTGCCAGTAAATTAGTTTCGATAATGACATTTAAAAAGTTTTATGACTAATTTTTAGTTTTCAAAAAATAAAGATATTACTAGTCTATTTTAGCAATGAAACTTGATAATTTTCACCACCTGTTTCTAGTTAATGTGCTAATTGATTTTCTATATATTTGGAAGGAATAGATTTAAAAGGAAGAAAATATTGCCAATTAGATTAACGTAACTAAATTGATTGCTTGAAAATAGGAGTTTCGAGAAGTTTGTTTAATTTTATAATAAAAAACAAAAGTGTTTGAATTTTTTTTTTTTTAATAAAGTGCAATTGACATTCTAATGTCTACGTGTTTTAAGGGGGTGTTATCTCTGCTCTTATTTACTGTAAATTCTGGTTGTATTAACTTCGACTTAATTGTTGATTTGGAATTTGAGTTCGTTTTTTCTTAATCCCACCTCCTCTCCTCTCGTTGGTCTTAAAATTTTCTTTAAAAATATCTCATAACTTATCTAATGTCACCTACTTTTTTCTTAATAATCAAAAACTTCTTCAAAAAATTCAATTTATTAAGATTATATAAAGATTGAGCATTCCAAAATGTGTATAACGTTCTGCTGCTATTTGGCAGTCGCGTAGGGGATGTTTGAGGCAGAACAGAACTAATTTGGTGTTGTAGACATCAAATTGAAAATTATTGTCTAATCCTGGTTTATTCAAGACTTTTACTGCTAGCTTAAACCTCTATAATAGATAACATTCATGAACCACCTTTCCTAAATTCCTATCCTATTGCTAAAAAGTTGAGTTTGAGGAGTTAACGATATTGGTGGAAAA
Source organism: Artemia sp. Kazakhstan ARC1039 (assembly GCA_029168905.1). NCBI lineage: Eukaryota > Metazoa > Arthropoda > Branchiopoda > Anostraca > Artemiidae > Artemia > Artemia sp. Kazakhstan ARC1039. Next base: position 12,722 of record JAQQPU010012098.1, read on the forward strand.
GTATTTCTTGCAGGGTTCCGCTTCAATCAACGTGCAGGATGCCTACTCTTCTGCTAAAAGGTTGGCAGTGGAATGAGAGGTTGGGGCATGTTAAGGATCTTTATCTGACTTCGGTTCTCAAATTATAAAGATTGAAGATTCTTGTGTGATTGTGGTTCAATAAATTGGAACAACTTAACCGTATGATACCATATGCTTAACTTTCTGTTCAGAAAATGGCAGTGTAGAAGAGCTGACAAATCAGTGCCAACCATGCAAAAAGAGATATTCGTTATTGTTCAAGGTGAAGGACTGTGATTCGAAGTTTTCGACAATGGAAATTCCGAATGATGCACTTGTCATGTCGATCCGTAGCCATTGTTGAGGAGGTTTCAGGCTCTTTTTCAAAATACTCGAGAATTTGTTTTCACTAAAAACTTTTATTGCTAGCTCAAACCCTCTATAATAGATATTATTCATAATCATCTTCCAACTAATTTTTTTTCACTAGATAATTTTTTTTTCAAAACGAGTTTTAAAGTTTCGGTTTCTATGTGCTGTAGTTTACTCTTTACTAGGTTGCAGCAATTGCTGTAACCATGGTCTCAACTGACGAAAGAATACATACGAGGACGTACTGGACCTTTCTGAATGTTTATCGACGTGCAATAATCGTAGGAATACTTGGGCAAGTAATCTTGCAGTTACCAGTATCATAATCCTGCTGTTTACTAAAGTGTTAATAGGCTTATTTACGATCCCTCCCCCCTCTATTGAGGATAATTTTTTTTCGATTGAGTCACACAAGAATTCTGTTTTATTTTCTTCTCGATGTATGGGAATTACCATTTTGCATTTATTTTGGGAATATCCAAGTAAGCCAAATAGTAATTAATATAAAACCTTGATAGCTAAATTGTCGAAATCTAGAAGACATTATAGATTTTTGACTGAAACGGTTATATCACCAAGAATTTCACTTCGTGAGTGTTTGTACACGGTCCATTATTAATTCGGTTAAGACAAAAATATGAGCTAGTGCATTTTTATTTTGCAACTGACAACGGGAAGTGGATCTAGAGGCTAGAGTGATTGCTATATTGATGGTGAATATTTCTTTTTTGATGCATAAAACAGTATAAACAAATTAAAATGATGAATTTTCTATTAAAAGCAGCGCATTTTGTTTTACCTCTTCAAAATTCCGCTGTATAGCTTAAAGATTATCTGTATTTGTTTTTGTGTAGATTACAGATCAAATTAAAGATTTGAGTGTAAAGTTTCTTTATGAAAGTTTTGAATGTAAGAAATAATATGTAAAGTTTCTTGTTTATCTTATAGTTAAACCACACTTACGGCTTTCCAGAAAATGGGACTCTTTTAGAACTATGTGTTGATTTAAGTCTGGAAGAATTTGTAGAAGAGCTGTTAAAAGCTAAAGTGGATCCGAATGTATTTAGTCAGGTTCGAGAAAGAAGGCCATTACATGCTGCAGCGGCAAAGGGCAATTTCGAGTGTCTGCGCAAACTCATGGACTATGGAGCTGAGGTGATTGTTATTTTTAGTTTTTGGTCTTCCATTTTAAACTACATACTCCCTTTTCCATAATTTCTATTTTAAGCAATTTTCTAGAAAAAAAACTACTGCATCTGGAAATTATTCAGCCTGAGCTACTTGCAAAGAAATGAGGACAGTTATTGCTCTAATTTTTTACAACTATTTCTTAGAAGAAGACTTCCAATTCAATGAAAGTATCTTTGTTTGTATGAAACATACAAGCCTGCATTAATTTAGTTGAGCCAAGGGTGTTTCAAAAGGAAAAAACAAAAAAGGATTATATTGAAAAATAAGCAGCTGTTGAGAAAGTTTATGAAAATTATCAAGATCTTGGGGACAGGACGGCACACATTGGAATGCCTGCACACATTAAATATAATTATTACAATGGAATTAAAATTTACTATTTTTGACAATGCGTGATTTATAAATGGATTTTTTTTTTTAACTAAACGTATTTCAAATTAAAAAAGACCAATACTGCCTTGGAAGATTTAAAGAGATTGTATATTTGTGTCTGATGTGTGTGCATGTATTTTATGTGTTAATATAATATATATTATACTATCGTAGATTTTAAAGATGGATTACTATGGTAATTTCGACACTTACGACACTTTATGGTATAATTTTTATGAATTATATTTGTACAATTAATTGTCCTTATCTTTAAAAGCTAGGTTTCGTGATACTTATGTAGTTTTTAATTATATATTAATCTCCGGCAATACGAAAACACAATATTCAGCACTAAGCATGTTTTTCAATGACATCCGCTTGTCTATAAAGTTACCTTGGCAATTTGTGTGGTTGACTTTTAACGGAAAAAGCAGGAAACGGATAATTTCGGCATTTTGGCACGCGACAATGTTAAAGAATTATTTATGGCACGAAAATGCGGGAATCACAAAGCTTGAAATGTGCATGACTAGGAGTTGCATTCCACGAGTTCATGGGACGCAGTTTTTTTTCCTTTTCTTAGTTTTTTAGAGAAAAAGGTTTAAAATAGGGCCTACAAATTATGTTAAACCGAAATTATATATGATATCTGATGATACCTGAAAATCCCGTAAGTTACCTTTGCAATTTATATGGTATACTTTTAATGGGATAAGCAAGAATCTTGTAACTTTCACTTTCTGGCAGGCGACAATCCCGACGGCTCGCTTCTGCCACCTGATGTACATATCGGAGAACCAAAAAGTTCCACTACGCATGGCGACACAACCATGCTTGCACAGTCCCTGCAATGCTTTGCACGCTTGAAACGCGCCACCTTGTGTACCTGGTTTCTGAAAGTGGACGACCCCTGGGGCGATTCTCAAAATGAAAAACAATTATCTATTCCAAGAGTATTAAGCCATTCTAAAATCATCAGCTTCAACATTAGAGATTGCAATGCACTATTCTGATGGGTGAAGCTTGTTTAAGGAACAAAGTTTTTAGAATCAGAAGTTAATAGCGAAATGAACGATTTTCAGTTGTATGTTCTGTCTTGATACTTGTAATATTCATGTTTGATATAAAAATAAAACACAATTTTTTTTCAAATGAAAGAAGATTGTGACGTTAAATCATAAAACGAACAGAAATTATCATAACCAGTGCAATATCGCTGCCTAAGTAAAGAGTGATGTGGACACGATGTATTAGGCTTTTTTCTTTTTTTTTTATCAAGGCACTTCGTATAGAAGCGGCTGTTATAGAAACTTTGAAAGTAGCTAATTTAATCGGAAATTGGAAATCGGAAGAGTCAAAATTGATTGGAGGGAAACGCCCCCCTCACTTATCATTCCCCCAAACACATCCTTTCAAAATTTTAAGATAGCCATTTTGCTAAGCATAATTTACACAGTCCAGTAATTATGTCTTCGGGGATGCCAACCCCCCAAAACCCCCAGGGCAAGGGCTATTAGTTGCGCTTTGTGTAAGGGATAGTCGTATAAACTTCAAAGGGGATCATTTGACTGAAAATTGTAAGTTCTAGTGTGATTTTTAAGAGTCAAAAGTGATTGGGGGTGAACTAGCCCTCCCCCCCCCCTCACATCCTCTTTCCCCCCCAAATGTATCCAATCAAAATTTTTAAATAGCCATTTTGTTCAAATAGTACAAAGATCATATAAAAATGCTTCCGGGGTTGACGCAAACCCCCAGATCCTGAGCTATACCCCGGGGCATATTGAGAGAAATTCTGAAAAACAAAAATTATCCATGAATAGATCTCTAAAGTTTTTAGTCTGAATATCAATGGTTGTCGCAACAAAGCAAAAGACATAGATGATCTTCTTCAAATTTGTGACATACTATTCATCTAGGAGCATATGATTTCTCGGATGAATATAAATTTACTGAACAGATCCCGGTTACAAGATGTCTTTGTAAGGCCGGCAAGATCTATGGCAGGGTGTCTGTCCGGAGGTCTTGCAACATACGATAGGAAGGAAATTCTGGCTAAGCCGACAATTAGAAGCAGTAGTCTGTTGTGCGTCTCTGTTGAGGGATTGAGGTCATCAACATATACTTGCCTACTAACTACAACAATACTGTCTCTCCGATAAAGTTCTCAAGAGCAGTAGATACCCTAAGACAACATTTGGAGTCTCTTGAGCTTTGTGAGTGTAGGTGACTAATTGCCGGGGACCTCAACTTTGACCCAAACAAGGATCATATTCTATCTACTATTTTTATGAATTGCCTCCTCATCACTTTTAAGATTTGGCTGAAGTCCCTGGATTTTACGTACACCCATACTAGTGGTCATACCTCCAGTATTGACCACGTACTTTCATGCACATCCATTCCTAGTCTTCCAGTTATAGTTTGCACTGACAATCTGTTAAGTGACCATTCGGGACTTTCGTTTCAGATGCAGTCATCAAAGCGCACTAATAACGCTTGTTCCAGAAAGTGAGTCTACAAGCAAAATTGGGAGAAATACAATATTCCCCTTCATGTTGCCCCTATTGCTTCGGTCCTAGGCTGCATTAAAATCCCATTTCAGCTACTCTGCTCTGGCCCTTCCTGCTCTGTCATCCCTGCTCTGAAGGCTGCTGAATCGAAAGCGGTTCCTACAAGACGAGCCAAAATTGAGACAGAGAAACCGATGTGGTCCGAATCCTCTGAACTCCATTAGGCAAAACGAGATACAAAAACGTAACTGAACATTTGGATTACTCGCGGTAAATCGCAACGTGGGACTGTATTCGAGCTGAAACGAAGCACAAAACACAAATACAAAGCTGAAATGAAGAGGTACCGAATTATTGGGCAACAATTCATTGGAAATAAGAAATTGTGGCTAAGCCTAATCAAACCAGACGATCGTCCAATTAGTACTTCTTGGACACGATCAGCCATCTATTACTTCTCTGACTATACTTCGATGTATGGAGATCAGAATCTTACTATAACCAATCAGTTTGAAGCGGAAGTTTCCAGCTGGCTTGCACGTTTTTCAGGCAGCATTGCCTTGAGATGATCAAGTTAGCTGTCAGAAAAGTACTTTCCAAATCAAAGGATGGGATAGACAGCGACGGTCTTACGATAGAACACATCAAGCACTTACCTGAATGTTTCTATTCCCATCTTCAGCTTATCTTCCTGATGTGCATCCCCAGGGGTTTTGTTCCCAACACTTTCCTGAAAGGGGCATCTCATCTATAGCCAAAAAAGGAAAAGATCCAAGCGAATACAAATCTTATACACTCATAACCGTCTCGTGAAACTTTAGCAAAGTGTTTGAATATGTCATCTTCTCTGAACTTGATACTGGACACTTTGGGGACAATCAGCTTGGATTCCAGAAAGGTCTTGGGTGCCCAGAGGTTTACCACTTTCTGGGCAACGTACTTATGGACTCGGAAAGAAATAAGTCGCCTCTATATATGTGCACTATTGATACATCGAAAAGCGTTCGATAGTGTCAATCACATGCAAGCAATGAATTGTCTACTGCACAATGGATTAAGTTCGAGCATAGTGAGTACTCTGAAATTTTGGTATGAAAATTCCACTATGTTGGCCAAATGGATAGGTACAATTTCAGATCCCGCAAAAATCAGAAGAGGTTTGAGGCAAGGCAGCGTTCTTAGTCCTCTTATTTACAAACATGCAATCTCCAAGATTCAGGGCCGTATCACGCCCTCTCCATTGCATGGTACTGACCTTTCTTACTTGGCATATACTGATGGCGTCCTTCTGCTCAGTAGATCCAAAGCAGACTTAAAAGACAACCTGAATTGACTCCTAAGTGACTTTCATTCTATTGGGCTTTCTATCAACATTGATAAGTGTGAATTTTTTACCTTTAATGCACCACAAATTGATTCTGTCACTCTCGGAAATCATGTTGTCCCTAAGGTATCGGAGCTGTGATATCTTGGTATTATGATTGCAGAAACGATCATTAAAACTAGACAAGCAATTGTTAAGCAAACAACTACCGCCATTAAATGTGCTTATGCGTCTGTAGTGCCGAATCGCGGACGCTGCTCCAGGAAATCTCTTGCCTCGATTTATGGTTCAGAGTGCCTTCCACGCATAACCTACCTCACCGGTGCATCCAACATCCTGTCAGTGAGAGACACTGAAAACGTCAAAACGTGCTACTATAAATATGCAAAATTTAACTGTACGTGCCCAAGCATTATAGGAATTCCCGCCTTGATTTTTCAAGGCGTATGGTCTTACAGAGCCATCCAAACAATTGTCTAGCATTCGAAATAATTCAGTGCAAAAAGTCAAATTAGATAGACAACGATTCTCACCTGCATTTATTTGAGAGTCGTATCTTTATCTTTTTGGAAGCTGGTTTCTTTTTATTTCTTTTTTTTGTTGAACTCCACTATAACTTATTTTTGTAGATGGTGGGTGATTAAATGTTATTATTATTATTATTATAAACATGCATACGTGATCTTTCTTCTGACCAAAGACACAAAATTCCAAATTTTTGTATATAGTAGCTCTGATAAGCTGCATTTGACGTTGTAATTTTCATTACGATCACTTCATGTTTTAAGGGTATTTCCCCCTTTTTCAAAAATCAAGTAAATTTTCTCAGGCTCTTAACTTTTGATGGGTAACATTAAACTTGATGAATTTATATATTTTGAATTAGCATCCAAATTTGATTCTTTTGATGTATCTATTCTTATCAAGACTCTGATCCTTAAAGTTTCGGCTATGATTGAGTGGCATAACTTTTTATTTACACTTCGTGATCACGAACTGTTTGATAGCCTTTTCATGGAAACAGAAAATGATATTTTAAATCTTTTCGGTTTTTTTTAAGAATCCATAGTTTGACCTGCTATTTGAATGTTGAAGAATTTTTTTTTAAATATCAAACAGTTCGTGGTAACGAACTGTAAGTAAGGAGCGACCCGGCTCAATGGTAACCGAAACTCTAGAAAACGGGTTTTTGATACCAATAGATATATCAAAAGAATCAGATTTCAATGCTGATTTCAAATATATAATTTTCATCAAGTTTAGAGCTACCCATCAAAAGTTACGCGCCTGAGAAAATTTGGCTGATTTTCAAAAAAAGGGGGAAAGACCCCCTAAAAGTTATAGAACCTTAATGAAAATCACACCATCATATTCAGCGTATCAGAGAACCCTACTGTAGAGGTTTAAAGCTCCTATCTACAAAAATGTGGATTTTTGCATTTTTTGCCAGAAGAAAGATCACGGATGCGTGTTTATTTGTTTTTTGTTTTTTTTTTTCCCCAGGGGTGATCGTATCGACCCAGTGGTCCTAGAATATCGTGGGAGGGCTCATTGGAACGGAAATTAAAAGTTCTAGTGCCCTTTTTAAGTGACCAAAAAAAATGGAGGGCAACTAGGCCCCCTCCCACGCTTATTTTTTTTATCAAAGTCACCCGATCAAAATTTTGAGATAGCCATTTTGTTCAGCATGGTCGAAAATATGATAAATATGTCTTTTGGGATGACTTAATCCTCCGAAGTACCCAGAGGGAGGGCTAAAAGATATGAACTTTACCCAATGTTAACATATAGTATTGGTTATTCGGAAGTATACAGAAGTTTTCAGGAGGTTTTTTTTCTGCTAGTGGGAGGGAAGGGTGGGTCGGGGGTTATGTTGGAGGATCTGTTCATGAAGGAAGTTTTCATGGGGGAAGGGAAATCGCCATGAAGGGGGCGCCGGACTTGCCAGCATTATTTATTGGTTATTGGGAAGTATACAACCATTTTCAGGAAGGATTTTTTCTGGAGGGGGGGCTAGAGGAGGGAGTTACTCTGGAGAATATTTCCGTGGAGGATGTTTCTTTGGGGTAAGGGACATTTCTATGAAGGGGGTGCCGGATTTCCAAGCATTATTTAAAAAACGATCAGAAATTAAATAAAAAAAAAACCAAGTTTTTTCAACTGAAATGTAAGAAGGAATATTAGAACTTAAAACGAACAGAAATTATAACGTATGTGAGGGGGTTCTCCCCCAAGTCAATACCTCGCTCTTTATGCTACAGTTTTTTTTAGTGCTTTCAAAAGAGCTATCTATTCTAATTAAACGGCCTTTGTGATTCAGGGGTTTGTGAATCAATTTTTTTTTAACTTTCAACGTAAAGAGCGTGGTATTGACTAAGGGGAGAACCCTTTCATATACGTAATAACATATACGTAATAAAAAAAAAACAATAAAAAAACAAGCGATACGGCTCAATAGTAATCGAAACTTTTAAAAACGGAATTTTGATGTCAATAAATGTATCAAAAGAATGTGTTCATAATGCTGATCCTAAATATATAAATTTTATTAAGTTTAGTATTACTCATCAAAAGCTACAGGCCTGAGAAATTTTACTCGATTTTTTAAAGAGGGGGGAAACATCCCCTACAAGTGAAAGAATTTTAATGAAAATCACACCGTCAGAATTCAGCGTATCAGAAAACCCTATTACATAGGTTTCAAGCTCATATCTGCAAAAATCTGCAACTTTGTATTTTTTGCCAGAAGAAAAATATACGAATATAGAAGTTAGTTACGTAAGTTAATTTGTAAAGACATCCATTTAGCAAAAGAAAAGTAAAATTATTATGCAAATAAAAGCTGCATTAACTAAAAAACGATCAGA